>NLAK01000135.1:0-32442 GCA_002370295.1 Metschnikowia bowlesiae | reverse complement strand
ACCCAGACTGAGTCGTTCCCTAGTAACATGCACACGTAGTTGAAATTCTCCAAGTCTAACTGTAGCATTCGATTCCGAGGAATCAAGGGTATACTCAGGCATTCTCCCTCGAGAGGTAAGAATAGCAACGTGACGCGGAACGCTGGTGGACAGAGTGCAGCCATTAGAAATCTCGCTGAGAGCAGGAGGTGGATTCGTATGGCCGTACGAGTACCCGAGATTTCCACCACTATTGAAGCAATCGACCTCTGAGACCGTCAGAGTCGTGTCGAGTTGCGGCTGGCTGGATTCGGAAAGAAGCAGGACGACTTTCCGACGTTTGTCGGTCAATTCGGCACAACAGGATCCAGAGGATCCCGTGGCATCCAGCTCAGCTGACTTGTTCGCAACCTGCGGATCAGGCAGGTCAGTGGGCAACGCAAGTCCAGGGCTCAGTGCAGATGGCAATGCAGTATGAGGCCTCTTAGTGACTGTAGGGAACGTGATGGTATCAGCAAGCATTGTAGCTCTTTGCACTGAGTTACTATCGTACGCACCCTAACTCTGCCCCGGCGGTCATTCCATCCCTCTACCAAAAGGCTTTGTTCGCGGGGGCATTATAATTTTTAATTATTAATATATTTGTTATGTTCTTTTGTAGTTGTTTTTAGCGTCAAGTACTTAAGAGAAGGTGGATTTGTTGATGATCCCTAAAACAAGGGGGATCATCCAAACTTATATAGATAAAACTGGCCCGGCCCGTGGCGAGGTGGGGGCCTTGCGCCGTGTCCAGCCGGCGTGGGGGCACGATGGCGCCATACTTAGTCGGAGTGGGGTGTTATACACGTTCGGGCCCCCTTAGGCATCCCAATAAGTCCTGGTCTGGCTTATCTAGACCAATGGCGCCTTGAGGCGGGCATTTGTCCTGCATCTAAGAAAAACACGGCGCTGCATTTGGATAAAACCACGGCGCTGCATCGGATAAGATCTGAGTCTCGGAGATAGTCGGTCGGGATAGCGCCCGTCTCTCTCCAAGTGGGGGTAACGACGATTTCCCCTTGTAGCGCACGTCGCAGGTAAATTTGGTATCCATGGGTAGAGCGCTATGGTGGATCTAACAATTATTTTCTATTCATCATGTACAACCTTTAAAATTATTATATATATATTTTATAGCTAAAATTCTTTTTTCTGCAAAGAAAATACATAATAAAACAATTGTTAATACTAATTCATGACTTATGAATTGTGCTGTTGAACGTATTGAACCTATAATGAATATTTACTATTAGCTGATCTTCCTGCTGATAAAGTTCCAAATACACCGGTTATTTTTAATATTATCTATAATGGTACCAGGTTATATATCATGAGAAACAATAAATCCGGGGCCCTCATTATCCCGCTCTGCGGGGTATATATTTAAATTACCCGGCACGTCTGATATAAAATAAAATAAAATAGAAGAATAACAAAAATCACCCGGCTATAGGCCGGGTATACAATAAGTATAAAAAAATACCGTGGTTGTATTACTACAGGACATTTAATTCCAAGGTATTTGCAATATGTGGGCCGGGGGCCCATATTATCCAAGTCTAAATAGTCCTGTTTTTTCTTCATTAAGTGCTAGCCCTCTCAATTCTAAGAATTGTAAAAAAGCTGGTTTAACAAATTTAATAAGATGTACTTTGATCTTGCTAAAACAACAAAATCATATAAGTTATATATGTCAGGTTCTATAGATGTAAGACTAAGAGAAGAAAGTATATTGTTGATGATGCGTGAAACAAAGGGGACACATCCGAGTTATATAGAAGCCGGCAGCGACTGCGCCACGTATTCGGGCCGTTATCGGGAGATAAGGACTTTATCGGGCGAGTCGTGCCGAGTGGCTGACTGATAAGGCTTACTGAGATAAGGGCTTATCAGTCTAGATCTCGGGAGAAGGGGACCCTAGGGGTCTGGACCGAGCATGGAGGCGAGGTCTGACGTCATACCACGTCTAGCCGTGCATCGCAGTTCAATTGAGTGTCTATGGGTAGTACACTACCCATGGGGAGTCTAACAATATAGAGAACATTGTTATTCATGGTTGAATAGACTGAATGCAAATTAGTTCTTTTGGGGTTCAATTCCCTCAATGTTCTATTTGATTTCAAGTTCAAATTAATACTTTGATTTCTTTAATTAATGCCCGGACTACGGCCGGGGCGGGCTATAGCGGTAACAAAATAAATGTTACAATTTATAGATTCATCATTAATGTTTGTATCAGTGTTATTAGCAGTAGCTTTTTTAACAGTCGCTTAGTCTATATCTCAATGGTGGAGAGATTGATTGATAATCGATAAATATGAGTTCGATTCTCATTAGACTAATTATTCATTTGTAATTAGCGAGATTTTAATTTTTGCTTCTTTATTCTGAGCATATTTACATTCATCATTAAATCCTACTATGGAAATAGGAATGTCTTGACCACCTGCGGATGAAAATATCCTTAAACATGATAAAATTTCATTTCTATATTATATAATTGTTATATCCTTTTGTGGTTGTTTTAAGTACTCAAGAGATGATGTATTCGTTGATGATCCCTAAAACAAGTGGGATCATCGGCTCTTGTATAGAAAACTGTCCAGCCCGACCGCGTTGGCTTCGGTCTGTTTTAAGGAGCAAGCCAGCCACCTTAGCTGGCTGGCAATCCTTATATGGGAGAGTGACCAGCTAGCCGGGTGGCTGGTGCAGATTGGGAGGTCCCGATGGGGTAGGTGTGGCCCAGAAAGGGTATCTGCGGCGAGACTGCGTCGAGGAAGCCACGACGTTCTAACGAAAGTGGGCGGTCGGCGTTGGACACGCCTCTATCGATGCGGGTCATCGAAGGTTTCCCCTTGCAACCATACGTCGCAGGTCAATAGTGTATACATGGGTAGTGCGCTACCCAAGTTGGATCTAAATTAGGTTCATTAATTTTAAATTTAATGACTTCATCAATATTAGGGTTTGTTAGTGGATTTATTCCTATGGCTGGAGTTATGATAGTTATAATATATTAAAAGATTACTTATTAAAAATTTTAGAGGAAGTAATAAAAATACATCATTCGTTAATGCATATAAAAAAACCTCCATTCTTAGACCCGGCGAAGCTGGGCGTATGTTTTTTTTATCGAAGCGGGGGGGACTTATCAAATATAGATAATAAAAAGTTAAATAAATTATAGGAGAGATATAAAAAAAGTGGGTTTTGTCGATCATTTCATATATCAATACCTATAAAAAAAATCTAAAATTTTTTATTTTTTATAAATCCTTTATTCTTATTTACCCCGCTTAGCGGGGTTTTGATCTATCATTTCTTTTTTATGACAGATAAATTTTACTTTATATTTTTATGCATTCTGGTTTATGAAGTAAATCTAAAATTCCTAGAATTCCTAAATTAGACTTATTAAGAATGATAAAGATTTTGTTACATGTAATAATCAACATATTACATAATTATTACCATTAAAATGCTAGAAGAATGTAATAATTATACTTTCTTTGTGTCAGTGAGAGGCTCAGTAGTTTGAGCAGGGACCGTCGAAGAGGTGTCGCTATAGGCGGAGAGGGTTTCAGAGATTCTGTGGACAGAGTCACATCCTCAACAGGAGCGGACGGAGGAGTCACAGTAGAACCAGGAGTGGGAAACCCAGGGTCAGCCGGAGCAGGCAGAGGTATCGAAGGAGCGGAAAGACTCCCTCTGTTATCAGCAGGGGCCGAAGACTCCCTCTGTTATCAGCAGGGGCGGAAGACTCCCTCTGTTATCAGCAGGGGCGGAAGACTGTGGCAGGATCCGTGTTGAAACAGTGGTAGTGTAACGGGAGAGCGATGGAAGGGGGGGTAATACCCTCTGATATAAATAACAGTTTATGCTGGGCAAGAACCTCTTCCTGTTCCTTTTTAGACGGAGGTTTAGGAACATGTAGGCTCGGTAAGAAGGACAGCGGAAACTTCCGACAGAGTGCCGTTAAATCAAGTTTCACATTAGCGAAGTTATATTCATTTTCCTGAAAATTAGCCGTAGAGCTATCAAACACCATAAGTGGGTCATAGCTGAAGAAACGGTGGCCACACCGTTGTAGGGATGGGCCAAGATAGGCACAGCGTATAGCATGAGCGCCGAATCTTGAAAGGGCTTGACCCGGTGGAGGTTGTTTCATATAAATTTCTTCTTGGAGATTCCCATTTAGAAAAGCGGTTTCAACATCCATTTGGTGAATTGTCATGCCATTCAGAGCAGCGTAGGCAATGACTAAGCGTAAGCTTTCAACTTGTAACACAGGAGCGTAGGTGGCTTCAAAGTCAACTCCCTCTACCTGTGTAAATCCTTTAGCAACAAGTCGTGCTTTATAAAGGTTATTTTTTGACAAGTCGTGCTTTATAAAGGTTATTTTTTGACAAGTCGTGCTTTATAAAGGTTATTTTTTGATTGTGAATACCCATCTACAGGAGATTGGTATCATGTCTGGTGTCTTTAGCTCATAATATGAGTAATTATCATTCTGTGTATGTTATGAGTGCTATTTGGTTTCATAATAAGTTATAATGATTGTTATAAAAAATCGTCATATAAAATATTATTCCAAAGGGTATAGATCGGTTATTTATCTTAAATTTTATAGTCGCACTTATTATTATTAAAATAATCCTACATATTAGTAAGAATTGAAAGGCCATGAAAGATGGAGACCATGAAAGGGCATGAAGGATGGAGACCATGAAAGGCCATGAAATATGGAGACCATGAAAGGGCATGAAGGATGGAGACCATGGAAGATGGAGACCATAAAAGGCCATGAAGGATGGAGACCATGGAAGATGGAGACCATAAAGGCCATGAAAGATTGGAGGCCATGGAAGATGGAGGCCATGGAAGATGGAGACCATGAAGGGTGGAAGGCCAGAAAGAGGGGAGATGGAAGGCCAAAAGATCGCAGATCTCCTCACGTAATCAAGATCTCATCAAAAAGAAAATCCACATTCAAGCCCTCGTGCTTCAACACCTCCAATTGCGGCTCCATCACCGCCAAAAGGTCCAGGTAGTACCTTGAGTCTTTGATGACCCACGCATCACCGGCCTCCTCCAAGAGCGAGCCGGACGCGTGCTTCTTGATGAGGTCCACCAACGCCTGCATTTCCCGCACGGCCCACGTCACGAACCCGCTCAGGTCCACGGTCTTCACCACCTGCCGCTTGAGCACGGGCTCGATGCACGTGCGGTAGATCCTCACCGCCCGCTTGATGATGGACACGTACACAATGATCAAGTTTGACAAGTAGTTGACAATGTCCACGCGCGTGGATCCGTGGGCGCTGGAAATCAACTTGCCCACCGTTAGCGAGAGGTGGTTGGAGAGCGCGCCGAGAAGCGCGTTGAAGCCGTCTTCAAACTTGCCGAACGAGAGATAGAACTCCACCATGCTGGAGATCTGCTCCTCCGAGAGCGACTGGATGTTGTGGTTGAAGTCGAACGCTAGGCCCTGCTGCACCTTCTCCTTGCGGCTGTCGATCTTCAATTTGACCACGTCCACGAGAAGCCGGAGCTCCTCGGTCTGGCTGGACTCGGGGAACGCGGCGATGCGCTCGAAAATCGCCCCGAGCCTGCTCTCGATGTGCTTGATGAGCCCCACCGCATTCATGTACTCGTTGTGGGACAAGTTCACGTCCACCTCGTCCAACTTGTCCTCGTTGGTCTTGAGGTCCACAAACAACTGCGCGGGCAGGTTGACGTCCTTGTTCAAGTGCTTCTTGAAGTCGTGCGACCGGTTCCGCTGGTGCACCCGTGCAGAGATGTCTTTGAGGAGGTAGTCGGCGCTGTTGCGGTGAGAATTGGACGTGCGGGCCTCGTCGGCGGCGGTCGAGGCGCCAAAGTTGCCCGTGCCGCCGAGCCCCGAGTTTCGAAGCGAGTCTCTCAACTGCCGCTTTTCCAGGCCCTCCTCCGTCACCGAGTGCGAGCTTTCTCGCCGCATGAGTCCGGCCCCGGATTCCTCGTCCTTTTCGATTTCCCGCTGCTTCTGCGCAACCTCGTTCTTGCCCTTGTGGTACGCATTCATCACGCGCATGTAATGGTCGTAGCGGTCCGTCTGGTACACGTAGCTCATGTTGTTGGACCGGAGATTGATGGCGTAAGCCGTCGACTCGTCCTCGGCGCCTTTCCGGGGCGCCTGCACCTGCGTGCACTCCACGGAGTGAAGCGGCCAGCAGTGCACGGCCTGGAGCCGCTTGGACGTGGTGTCCAGGCTCAGCTTGCGAGCTGCTATCAAGATGCAGTCGTTGAGAATAAACAAGTGGATGGCCTTGGTGGGTTTCCACGTGCCCAAGTTGATCTCGTGCCAGCGCCCGCTTTCCGCCACAATGTGACGCTCGTCCGACGGCTTGATGAACGTGCCCGCCCCGTCCACGTGCTTGTACAACAGCTGAAGCTCCGAAGCCCACATCTTCTGAAGCACCATCACCGACGACCGGTCTCGCCTCTTTCCCGGCACCGAGAGCGAGGTGCCTCGCTCGCCGCTTTCCTGCGCCTCCAACTCGAGCCGCCGGTTGGCGCTGTCGGTAAACTCCGACAAGATCTCGTACAAGTCCTTGGTCGACACCCGCAACAGCAAGAGCTCCTGCTGCGTGAGCTGCAAGTTGTCGGTCAACTGGAGAATGTTCTTCTGGTTGCGGTTGATCTGCGTCTTGATGTTCTTCTCCACCGACTTCTTCTGCTCACAGAGCGACTTGTAGAAGTCGTCGATGGCCGGAGCATCTTTGTGGCGCATTTCGTTTTTGATGATGCTGACAATGGACTCCTGCGCCCGCTGGCTGCGGATAGACGCCATGTCGGAGTTGTTGGTGGCGGTTTTATGGAGCGCCGGTCCCAATTGGGGGAGTCCCGGGAGCTGGCCCATGTCTGCAGCCGTGGGATGAAAGCCCGTGGCATGTTTGGCATTCACTGACGCATGGATCGAAAGCCGCCGGCTGGATTTCCGGCTGGAGGCGGCGACCCGCCCGGGGTGGAGGAAGTCGGACGAGTCTCCAGCGCCCGCCACCGATGCCACGTCGCCGCCCGCTGGTCCCGCCGCTGCGCCTGCCGATGCGCCACCGCTGTAGGGATTGGACTGGTTGCGGGACCTTTGCGGCTGCAACTGCCAAGGCGCCTTGCTCTTGCGGTTGTTCTTGAACTCCATGGAGAAGGTGTGGTTCACGTCGCTTGGGGCGATGCACGGGTGTGCGGGCCCATGACTCGTCCGCACCGGGTGCATCGCTGGGCTGGTTACCTTAACCGCCAGTCTCCCTCCCTATACCACTGTGACTCAGCAATCCATACAAAGCAGCTGGCATTGGATTTTCATGACAGCAGTAGATTCTGCGAGTTGCCTTTTCAGTACATATCAGCAGCCATTCCCGCCAACCCTTACACTCCCAACCCTCCCACTCCCAACCCTCCCACTCCCAAAACTCCCACTCCCAACACCTCACTTGCATTCATCAAAACATTCCCTTGCCATTCGCCAGCTCAAATGTCACTAAGCAGCGTGGAGCTCAACTATCTTATCTGGCGATACCTAAAAGAAGAAGGCATCGAGCTTGCAGCGTATGCCCTTCAGAAAGAAACTCTGTGCCTTGACTATGAGCACGAGTCGAATGATTTCGTGTCACAGATTGAGCCCGGGTGCCTTGTGAGCTTGGTTCAAAAAGGGATCTTCTATACCTTTTTGGAAGACGCTAGCGAGGGCAAGGCCCCGCGTCTCTCGTTGCCGGATGCAGTGATGAGGGAAAAGCAGGAGTTGAAGAGTGCAAAGGACCTAGGGGACCTCACGGGGCGTGTCATGGCATCTGACTTAGACAAATGTGGGTCTGCCCTGGGGCCCGGTCAGGACGCATCAGGGCCCGGCGCGGCCGGTTCAGCTCCAGCAAAGCAAAATGTGCTGGCCGGCGCTAATGACGGCCATCCGGATGAGCCGCACGACTTCACCACGGTGCAACTCGTGGCCTCGGAGACTTTGCCCGCCAGCCTTTGCCTGCAATGGCATCCGGGCTCGGAAGTTGTTGCGGTCGGAAACGACGACTCGTCCGCCGCGATCCATGCTCTCCAGAATGGCAAGGTCACCGAGACCGTCAAGCTCAGCCACCCGCCCGTGGTGCAAATGGCGTCTACAATGCCCAACGCAATCACGTGCGTGGCATGGTCGCCGCAGGGCACCATGGTGTTAAGCGCCAGCGAAAACGGCGAGTTGCGTGCGTGGACGCCCGACGGCAGACTCAAGAATGTGGTCAATGGTGCGGCCGAGACTGCCAAGGTGTCTGCGCCCGTGGCCGAGCTCTTGTGGAACCTGCGAGGGTCGTTGGTGCTTGCAGTCGACGTGGCGAACAAGGTGAGCGTCTACGAGGCCGTGGCGCTAGCGATGGTGCTGGAGGTGCGCGGGCTCGAGCCACGCCCGACCACCGAGCCCGACGGCCGCTCCGGCCCGGAGCCCGAGGTGCATGCGTGCTGGATCAGCGACCACAAGTTTGCTGTCACCACCACCAAAAACCACATTCAGATCTTCTCGGTCAATGCGGGAGAAGGCCTCGTGGGCGCGGGCCAGTTGGCGGGGCACGAGCACGCCATCTCCAGCTTGACCTTTAGCCCAGTGCTGAAGCTCTTGGCGTCGGCCTCGGACGTGGACTACGCCATCCGCGTGTGGAACAGCCAGCTGTCCCACGATGCGCTCGAGCTCAACGTGCGTGCCGACCACTTGCCCAATGTGGAGTACCACGCGTCGCCCATTCTCGAGTTGGCCTGGCTCTCGCGTTCGGCTGAAGTGGAGGGCAACTTGCTTCTCTCGGTGTCCATGGAGGGCGTCGTCAACCTCTGGGATGCTTTTACGGGCGACGTGCTTGCGAGCCTCAACATTTTCAAGAATCCGGACAATTTTCGGTACAGCAAAAAGGTTTTGGGGGGCTCGACGGAATCAGGCTCGATGGAATCAAGCGACGAAAGGTGCAGCCCAAAGAAAGAGTCCTTCTCCACCAAAAACGCCTTGATATATGCCGCCGCCGTCTCCCCCGCCGCAGACCACTTGGCCATTGGCGATGACTCCGGTGGAGTGAGCATCTGGAGCATCCAGCCCGTGCATCAGAGGCTCGGCGTGTTGCCGTGCTTGGGGGTGTTCGAGCCAAGCCACAGCTCCGACGCTTTTGGCATCTGTGATTTATCATGGAGCACCAGTGGCGAGTATCTCATTGTGAATTACAAGGGCAGAGACAGCGTGATTATTAATTGGACCCGGGATGCGCCCACAGCAGCCTCCTGAATCCAGCCCTCCGGACTAGCCCGGAACAGCGCGTCATGTATTATAGAATCTACTGATTGACTAAACGGACGCCAGCGCAGTGGCCAGCGAAACCACCGAGGCTGCGGACTCCGACGCCGCAGACGCGGCTCTTCTCAACGTGGGGCTGGTGGCGGGAAAGAAGTACTCCAAGTAACACGTGGCCAACGACACAAAGGCGAACGCCAAGCGCAACAACGGCGGCTGGCCGCCATCTTCGCTCGCTGGCTTGTTGGCTGGCTCGGTCAAGTACGACTGGAGTGCCAAGAAGACCGACGACCACGACATGAGTTTGTTTCTCATGAACATGGCCGCCATTGGCAACGTCTGGGAAACCATGGAGGATGCATCGGTTCTTGGTTTGGCCACCTGGTGGACGTAGCTGCGGTTAGTATGAGCGGCGGGGCTTCAACTCGGCTTCGAGGCTTGGGCCATTTCAGAAGCGCCAGCACGTAGCAGCTTGATCCATATCACATACGGCACGATGAGGTCGGCTCTCTTATGGGCAGACATGTTGCGGAGTAGACCGCGGACGAGGTGGGGATTTACCATCCATTAGCACCCGTACACCTACACCCGTACACATACATCCGTACACCACACCCGTACACCCAGGGTACTAGCGGTGCATGGCTTCCCACGGGCTTAGCAACAGTTTTATCACCGTCTTCAGTTTTACACAGGGCTGAATGCCTTTGCTGGTCTTATTCTATTTCATTGATGGGTCTTTATTGTTCAGTAACCCCAAAACATCATAACACCTCTCACTATGCATTACGCATCGATCGTCTTGCTTTTAAAATTGCATGAGTATTTTGGATATCATTGGCTATACAAGAGTCGTGCCCCGGCAGATAATACAAGGTCCTCTTTGTGTATTCTTCGACCCGCAGGCACTCAGTGGTCGACAACAGCCACCATGTCTCTTTGGCCGTAGTAGTGGCCGACAAGCGAGAGCACCATCATGGCGGTGTCGCGTGCGCACGAGCCCGGGGCCAGCGCCGTGTACACCTTGCGGGCCTTTTTGCCCAAGCCCCGAAGCTGCGCAAGGTCGGCGTGGTCCATGGCCTGGTCCAAGCGCACAAAGGTGGCGAATATCCAGGCCTGGAGCGTTTGCGGCAGCGACACCAGGAGCCATTTGGTGTAAAGAATCACGAGGCGAATGACGGTGGGCTGGTCCAAGCTGAAGAACCACGAGATCGGCGGAGGGGGGCTCAGGAGCACCCATCGGCGCCACTGGGCCGCGGTCTGGGGGACAGAGTCGGAAACAAGGCTAGTTTCTCCCTGGCGCAGTTCGGTTTCGTTGGCTGCAAGTGAATCTTCCGACTCCAGCACCAAAGACTGTTTTTTGGATCTTTTCTCCAGCGAATCGAGTTCTTTTTTGAGTTCCGCATTTGGTTTGTTGACTTGGAGATCCTCCTCTTGCGATTCCACCAAGGGCTCCTCCTTCTCCAGGATCTCCTTCTCTGAGATCTCCTCCTCCAAACCCTCCTCCTCCAAAATCTCCTCCTCCAAACCCTCCTCCTCCAAAATCTCCTTCCCCAGGATCCCCTCCTCCAAAATCTCCTTCCCCAGGATCCCCTCCTCCAAACCCTCTCCCTTCAAACCCTCCCCCTCCAAACACTCCTCCAAACCCTCCTTCGATCCCGCCATAGTCGTCCGCTCATCTCCTGCCTCGTAGCTCAAATCATCCAAATCAACCCCAGATCCATCATCCTGGAACGCGTGCTGGAACGGCTCCTTGGCCTGGAGCAACCGGCTCATGACCTCGTCGATGTACCCACGATCGATACAAACCTCGGCATCAGGGCAACTTTGCAGACAAGGCACCTTTTCAGTATTCGTCGAGAGAGGCTCCCTTGCCTGCTCTGCTGAAACCGCCTCCCCTCTGTTGGCCCCTGCTCCCCACGGCCCAGCGTCTCGCAGGGTGTAAAAGACTCGATCGCTCAAGGCTTCCCGACGAACCGCCTGGAGGTACAGGTTCACGTCGCAGAAGGCATCCAGGGGAGAGGCGGCCTGGAGCGGGAGCACGCGTTTCTGCCCGAACACCACGTCCAGCGGGCCCTGCGTGTACTCGAGGGACTGGCTGAACCGACGCTTCATGGCGTGCACGCTGGCCAGGGCGCCGCTTCGAGGCCGCGGCACGTGGGGCGTGGTCACGTGGACACATGGAAAGAAGCTTTAAGGCCGAAATGCTGGAGCCAAAGGGCCAGTATCAAGTAATGAGTCTCGCCAATGTCCTGAATGCCGTTGTTTCACGGTAGAAAAAGCGACGTTGCTGACACCTTTCCGTAGCCATGACACCCTTTTAACGTGTAACCACAATTCTCTAGTTCAAGTATGTAAACCGCAGAATCTGTAAAGCTTACACTAACTCGTGCATTTTGTTCTTTTGTAGTTGTTCAACGACAAGTACTTGAGAGGCGGTGTATTTATGATCCCTCAAACAAAGGGGATCATACAAGCTTATATAGATGCAAACTGGCCAGGCCGGCGGCGCGGCGGGGGCCTGATTGCACCTTTTTCAGCCGGCGTGGGGGCACGACGGCACCATCTTTGGTCGAAGGGGACACGATGGCGCCATCTTTGGCCGAAGGGGGTTTTTGGGCACGGTCGGGCCCTTGGTCGCCCAAAAAAGTAACCTGGCTCATCTTTAGGCCCACGTGGCGCCTGAGGCGGGCGTGGTCCTGCTTCTGAGACCACCACGACGCTGCCTTTCCCCTGAAACCACCGCGTTGCACCCAATAAGGTGCAGCTGGTGCCACCTTGTCCAAGTCTCGGAGATAGGCTGTCTGGATTAGACATGCCTCTCTCCAGGTGGGGTATCGACGTCTCCTCGCACATGTCATTGATGGACTCGGTCGAGCCGTAACTGCTTGATCATCTATGACTTCTGTGCGACTTTGGTCGTAGCTTTGGTTTCACCAACACTGCCTGATTCACATTGAATTTGGTTGGCACTGATCAACCTTTGCTTGCTTGCCCTGATTTCTCATCATGTTCATCTTTCGAACTTTTGTTGGCACCCAATGCTCGGGCACTGGACTCTTCTGGGTACCTGACACTGCCAATCACCTGGTTCACTGCTGAGGTACCTGACACTGCCAATCACCTGGTTCACTGCTGAGGTACCTCACCGTTAGTTGGTACCTTTGTTTCTCCTCGCTCCTCCACCTTGCGCTTCTTCCGAATCACAGGCCCTTGCTTTAACCGCGCCAATAGATTCGCATCAAACAAACTATGACACGTCGGACATTTAGTCTCTGGCACCTTGCTCATTATGCACAAACACACCGAGCACACGTACCCCACATCCACCGGTTTGCCCGTCAAAAAACAGCTGGCCTTATAGTCCACATCGGCCTTGGTGGGCAAGATCACCATCCCACGCAAACAAGGCTCGATAAAGTATGCAGTCGCAAGCGTCTGTATTAGCCCCTCTGGCTCGCTAATGTGTAGGTAAACTCCGCTGGTGGCATCGGCGGCTTGCTGGAGGTACGCCGAGTCTCGGGCTCCCAACTTGACAATGTCGATGGGCACCTTCATTTTCTGCGCCGCAAAAATCAGGTTCATCACCGCAATGTAGTTGTTGTGGTAGGTGTCGTTGGCGGTGATAACCAAAACGCGCAGATCCATGCTGGTGGTACCAGCTGTGTTGCTTCCGTGCGCCCCTTCAGTGGCCAGACTTGACACATTGGTGGTGCTATTGATTGCTGATGCCGCCGTGGTTTCGATACTCTGGTCAAAATGAAGCATCCGATTGGTGTATGTGAGCGCCATGGATAAAGCTCCACTAAGAGTGGATGCGTTGCTATCATCATCAGTTTGCGCCAACTTTGTTAATTCTCGGTTCAACTCCGAAACTACCGCTTCGTCCACAATCCTGAATTGACGGTACATTCCCAGAAACGGCGACCCCTCCGAGCTGGAGTTTTCCCCGGTGGTCTCGCCAGCGCTCTCGGCGGCGTTTGTGTCGATGTTCTTGTCGATGCTCTTGTCGGTATTCTTGTCGGTGTCGGTATTCTTGTTCGTGTTGGAAGTGTTCCCGTCAAGCATCCTCTTTTCGTCAGAGTTGGGGTAGAGGAACCTTGATCCTGCCGGCAGCGAAACCACAAACGCCACTTGGTTGCTATTGTTGGCCGAGAGATGGGCGTTTAGGAAGACCAAGAGCGCCTTTGTGAGATCCTGGAGCGTGATTTGATTACGGATGGCATACCACAGCTTGGGGGTGACTTCGAGAATCACTGTGAGGAGGGAAGGAGTCTCAGCCACTTGTTCGGGCACAAGCTCCTGGAACACCAGCTCCGAGATGTTGTCCATTGGGTTGAAGGAGTGCAGCGCAGGTGCGGTTGTAGGGTCGGGCACGTGCCGCATCACGTGAGACGGTCACCCGCGTGAGAGCATACATGCTCTAGCGCGCAGCACACTTTCGAAAGGATTCAAACAAGGGCGGCAATGTGTTTCGAACCACCCTGACATAACTAAGTACATCAATGATTCAAGAAGTTCTTAGCCCTTCTCACAGTCTTTCCAACCAAGTGGCATGATGGTTCACGTTTCATTAGCATCCGAAAATTGAAATTCCAAAGCTGGGGGCTGGTCTTAGATGTACTATTTAGGAGTCTCGTAGTACCATTTAGGGTCAAAACAGCCAATTGACCTGGTTTCTTGTTTTCTGGTAATCGGATCCTTATTATGGCATGATTCAATTTAATAGTGCGGTTTCAATCGTTTTGGCCAGCTTTCTAAACCAGTATGTCTTCTTGGCTCGAAATTCGGGCTGGTTTGAATACTCTTGGATCAGAATTTGCTGGCAGCCTGTTCTTGATTTCTTCGGAATGTACATACTTGTGCACATCACTCTTTGGCTTTTCAACACTTTTCCAAAATAATCTCCCCCCCCCCCCCCCCCCCCCCCCCCCACCCCTCCCCCCTCTCTTGAAGATTAAGACACCAATTTTATGTGAAAACACTCGAATTTTTGGTCTATCGAGACTGGAGATTATTCTGTAGTGTGAGATTCCAACGGTTTTATTTGTCTGACTTTTCCATACAATTTCTTGCCCTATAATCGGGTTTCGCAAACAATGGGGAAGGGCCCCTATTTATACCTTGCAGCCCCGCACTCCAGGTTTTGCAGCCACGCACTCCCGAACCTATAAAGCACCGCGGTCCCAGCAATTTCGATTTCCTTTCCACTAATTCAGGACTATAACCAAATTTTTACACAGCCCCAATTGGTATTGCCTTTTTTTTCTCCACTATGTCCATTTTACGATCTTTGCATTCGTTGCCCTTTCGCCAAGATTCACCCTCGAACGAACCATGCGATAAGCCCAGACCCGCCATGGGTAACGGGTCTGTCCAGCGATTTCTCGTGCCATGTCTGGCTAAATGCAAATCGGTCCGAGGCCTACCTACTAAGTTAGGCTCAATTGTTGACTCCTCTCATCATCCCGAGCCATACGCTTCGAAACAAGTCTGCTGCTGTGTTTGAGCTAGGACCTGCTTAGGCATTCTGCGGGCTCGAGCAGCTTGTGGGCAGATTGAGGGGTTTTTGGCGCCGTTTTTGTTGACAAAATTTGACTATAACGCTTTTTTTGGAGCTTTAGCTGATACATTGTCTCTGAACACAAGAAGTTATAATAAACTCCGGAATTCTGATCAGAAGCCACGTGCAAAATCTTATGCAATTATTCAGGCAACTGCAATACGGAGGATTTTTACAGAGAAGAGGTCATTTGTTAGAGCTGAAACTTGGTGGTAAGATCAAAGCCCTGGTCAAAGACACGAGCATTTAATTGAATTATGAAGGATGATTGTTTCACTTAGAGACTAAAAGGCGTTAGGCCAAGTATCCGAAAAGGGGGAAAGCGGCCAAAACGTCAACATTAAAAGCAGAATTATGTCCCTAAAAATATTTTCCACCGGCCATACTTGTCAAAACAAAAGAGAATATCATTTGGTAAGCAAATTTATACACTTTGTGCTTGGATTGAACCTGGAATTTAACTCATGTGTTTCGGTATATGTCATTGTTGAGAGGTACAATTTTCTGACTGATTCAGCCGTCATTTTGACTTGATTGCCCAATTCAACAGCACTGGCAAGTATTAGCTTAGCGGACTGTATGAATTGTTCGATCCCAGGGCTAGTTTCAGGTTTCTGATAGGGGCCAGATACAGCACTTTCCGATGCCAAGCTATTTGTGAGATGAAGCCACTGGCTGCTTTAGATCCTTGTTAAGATCTTTTCTAAGATTCCGTGGTCGTCCTGACTGTTAGTGAGGCTAACGCCTTTGGTGTTCTGCGTTTTGTCACTATTTACTTCAGTGACGGTTGCTATAGGTATTTTCTGGTCTTTGCTCCTGGCATCAGTGAATCGTTTGGAGTATTGTGCGGTTACTGGTACTTCTGGTTGTTACTAAATTCCGGTGTTTTTGTTACAGTGCGGTCGAAGTCGCCCTTTGTTCCTGTCTTCGAACATAGCCCAAAAGGCCAGACTTTTATACCCATCGTGCCCGGCTGTTCTGTTCCGTTAATACTGGACCTCACTGACACTGTCAAGAAGATACGAGCAATTGCAACCTGTGGAATTTTTTCGACCCCAAGCAGTCGGCCCCATTTTATGGATCAAAATACCCTCCAACATGATTGGCTGCTCGAGCATTTGGCTCATCTTGTGGCAAACTTGAAGATCATCTCCAATCATTCAACCAGCAGTCATTTTGCGGAACACTAAAGGACGTGCATACTTTGAAGCTTCTTCTTGTCTATTTTCTTGGTTGCATTACCGCCGGGCAATCAAATGGTTCGTGGAAAAGTGAGTTCAAACTTTTTGTTCCAGAATAATAATCAAGCATACGGATCTTTGATTAAAGACCAAAATTCACACGTATGCAGTGAAATAATGTTGAGTTGGTTTTGACCAAGGAAAACGGAACCGTCGATTTTTCTGTTTCCACCACCTCCTCGAAACAAGTTTGAGTCACGGCGGATTTCCTGAGCCACCACTTTCAAATAACTGAGCTGGCCCTTTGAAGCCTGATTCCACCGAAAAGGAGTAAAAAGGCTGATACGATTTTGGCTGATGATATTGGCTGCTCGGATTTGGACCTGGCTGTCCATTGACTAATTTGACCTTGACCAATTTTGATATTCAATGATTTGGTGTTGACTGGTTTGATATTCAATTTGATACTGACTGATTTGGCGTTGACTGCGTTCATTATTGCTAGCACTATGGGATTCTATAAAATTACAAGGCGTGCTATCCGGACAGCCACGGCCGTGGCACGTGGCACGGCCGTGGGCTACTTCCCAATATCCTCGAACCAGAGATCGCTCCTCTCCTTGATGAAGGTCTTCATGAGCATCTTGCACTCGGGGTCGTCCAAGTTGACCACCTCCACGCCCCGAGACCGAAGAAGGTCCTCGGCACCAACGAAGTTGGCGTTCTCACCCAAAACAACCCGCCCGATTCCATACATCATACATGCACCCGAGCACATGATGCAAGGCGACAACGTCGTGTACATGGTGCAATCCTTGTACAAGCTTCCGGGCAAGCGGCCAGCATTTTCCAATGTGGAAATCTCGCCATGCAATGTGGCCGAATTCTTTTGGACGCGCATGTTGTGGCCTTGGCCCAAGATCCGCCCGTCTTTGTGGATGAGCGCCCCGCCAATTGGAATTCCGCCCTCTGAAAGGCCTGGCGTTAGTACTTGTCGGCTGCGAGTCCGATACCCTTTTGGCCGCCGCTGTGAATGATTGGCTCGCCAACGCAAGGCCGAAGTTGAGGGCCGAGGTTAAGGGGTTGGAGTGGGAAAGCAGGAGCGGTCCCTGCGATGATTGTGCCACATACTTTTTCTGGCCTCGGCCAAGGCGATTTGCATGCCCTTTTTATCGTCGAAAGTCATGTTGCAGAATAAAGCGCCGTTGGAAGTTCTCATCGCAACCTTGATATGTGCAGGCGCAATGTGCAGGCCGTCTCTGCAACCCTTTCTGGACAATCTTCACCAAAACCGTTGTGTCTGACCGACTGCTTATCCACAATTGGGTACCAGTTTTCTTTGTTCTCTTGGACATTATCCAATGGCCTAGTTCTGCAAGATCAATGATTCCACCCTCGTGAACTTTACCCTGCAGAAAACCCCTAGCGGAGCTCAAGTCATCCACTCTTCACAGAAATACGCTAAGGCATCCGCTCTTCACAGAAATACACTGAGGCATCCGCTTCGGTCACCCACCACCACCATTTGCTGAGGTCTCTCCAAAACACCAATGGCAGTGACTTCATCGTCGAAACAAGGAATGTGCGTCTCCTTCTTCTCATAGCACACCTCCAAGTCGCGGGCCACCTGGGTCCTGTGAAAGGTGCTTTTTCCACACATCAGTACCGATTGCTGAATGTTGTGCATGTCCCACACCACCACGCGCCTGTCTGCAGTGGCAGTCACAAGGTGGGCCAGGTCCTTCTTTGTCGTGGATATCAAGCACGTGTTAGCGTGGTTCACTGCCGGCTCCAACTCCAACGAGAATTCCGCCAAGAGGTTCGCCACATCCAGCTCTTCTTCGAGCTCCTGCAAGTGGTACTTGTTAATTTTTGGCGTGGGCGACGAGCTCATCACCTGCCGGCACTCGAACTCGGGAATGGTCCATAGCGTCACGTCGGATTCATCGCTTCCCCCAACCATTGCAAACACGAGATCTTTATCGCCCAAGCCTCGCTCGTCAAGTCCAAAGGGTGAGTCCATCATGTGCTCCGTGTTAACAGCGTTCTTGGCCAATTTGTTCCTGTCGTTGCCATTATTCTTGCCGTTGTCCTTATCGCTGCCCTTGTCCTTTGAAACTTTCACCATCGCCAATTGCTTTATGGCCGCGTGGTCGCCATGGTCCATCTTCACTTTCCACGCTTTCAAGCAGATATGGAACCGCATGTCCCACAAGCAGAGCACGCCGTCGCGCGTGCCCAAAAGGAGCCAGTCCGCCGTCGAGATGAAGGTCTCGGGAACTCCATGGACAGGAGGGTTGACCAAGTCAAACACCCGTTTGCATGTGATCACGTCGAATCCCACCACGTGGCACTGCGTGGTTAAGGCCACCAAGAGTGTCTGGTTGCCGTACACGACAAACTTCAAGGCCGTGGCATAGCCATCCGCCAACATGAAGTCCCGGATGGCCGACACTCGCGAGAGCTTGATGAGCCGCCGGTTCTTGCCTCGAGCAACGTGGACCCTGAACACGCCGACTCTGCCCCGGCTTGTGGCTGCGGCAAACACAAACCGCTGCAGCATGAAGCTGATGTCGGTGATGGAGCCGTCGAGGGCGAGCGTGAGCTGAGCGCTGGACGTGCTCAACGCCTCCACCTTTCTGGCATCCCATACCCTCAAGGTGCCCGTGTCCGAGCCGCTGACGAAGAACTCCGAGTACGGCGCCACGGCCACTTTGCTTACAGCCTCGGTGCTGTTGGTATTGGCGTTATTCTTGAAGCGAGCCACTAGCTTGCCTCGGGCCGGATCGGTGCTGGAAAAGTCCTGGGGGCATTTGGCCGTGGGCCCAAACTCGGCAAAATCATCCAATGTGGGCTGAAGCTCCATATGCTCGAGATAATGGAGGATATAAGGGTTCAGCCCGCCGAAGTTGTGTCTCATGGTCGACGTGATGATCTTGTCGTTGCTGATGCTAAACATGCGAGTGAAACCTGGGTTTGCATGGGCATTCAGGCTGTGGGCACCGCCAGCTTGATGGCCTGCACGGTCACCCTGCTGGGCTGCTCGGTCATTTGGGGGTCGACCATGGAGCCCCAGCTCGTGGGACTCGAACTCCCCAAACGCGTTAGCCTGGCTGGTCTGCAACGAGGCACTTGCTTTCTTCGGCAACATCATCGACATGGCCGCATCTTCCGGCTCCTTTTGTTGCCCCTCCGTTCCGTTTTCCGGCTCCTTTTGTTGCACCTCCGTTCCGTTTTCTGTTATGGGCTCCGACTTGAATCGCACCTCAAAAAACACCGTCTTGGGCGGGATGTTCATGGTACTGGCGAGCTCAAAGTTGCGCTGGTGGCCCGTTTCGCTATAACTCTTCAGCCGGGAAATGCCGCTGAGGTGGTCCTTGAGCGCAAACACCTTCCAGAGGTCCTTGATGTCCATCCCCACGGACTTCAACTTGAGCACCCAGCTTCGGTCCTCATTGGAAAGCGGCAAGTCCGAGCCGGCGGACTCTATGGGTGGGCTGGGCCCACTGCCAAGGTACACCAGGCGGTCCGAGTCCTTGGAGTACGACACTAGCCTCTTTCTGCCGTTGGCTTGGATCACCGAGACCTGTTTTTGTTTCCAGAATAACGACTTCAGGGTGGATTTGTGGAGCCAGGTCAAGGCCATGTCAAAAACACGCGGGCTCAATGGCTTGACCAAGCTCGGGTACACCGTCTCCCACGATAGCACCGAGATGTCGTACGTCAAGTACGTCTTGATCAACGGGTACAAGAAGCAGAACCGGTCAGCATCCACGAGGTTTTCTGCCACGGCCAAAACGAGGCAAATGACCGACTGCCGGATCCACTCATTGGGTTGAACAAGCAACGGGAGCGACAGTTTGAGGAGCTCCTTATAGATGGACAAGGCGTTGAACTCGGCCATGATGAGCTTTTCCTGCACAAAGAAGAGAAAGATCTCGAGCGCTTTCAACACCACAAGAACCTCGTGGTCGCCCAAGGTCTGGAGAAGTAGCGGGACGAGATACTGCTCAAACGCAAGCACGCCAATGAAGTTGCCAATGCCAATGAGCGCCAGGAGAAACGCCAAGCGGAGCTGGTAGCTGGAGTCGTTGAGGTATGTGATCAAATGAGGAAGGATCACGTCGTTGGTCTTATCCACACCAAAGTACTGGCAAAGTGGGAGAAGGTGGTTGACGAGACAGATGCGTACATCCACATTGGCCAGCGTCAAGAGGGCCTCGGTGATTTCCGAGAAGTCTGCGGTGGGGCCCTTCTGTCGTGAGCCGTTTTCTCTTGATAAAGCACCCCCGGCGCCTTGGTCGTGGGCCTGCGAAAAGCCGTCGAAGCGGCCGGAGATCCTCACCAAGTACGGAAAGCACAAGGCCATTGTACACTTCAAATGGTCGAGGTCTTGTTGGAACCTGCTGCTCATGAATGCCACGGCCCGGAGCTTGGGGTTGAGGTACTCCGAGAAGATGTGCACGTTGATGGAGTTCACCCGCGTGCAGGTTTCCAAGAGGTTGGTAACACACACCAACGCCACACACGCCACGCGGGACGACACGTGGCAAGTGCCCATGAAATCGGCTTGCTGGTGCTCCGAGGCATCCGCCGGGTGACTGATTTGCACGAGAAAGTCCTCAAGAAACTGCCAGAGATACGCCACACTGCGGTCGAGCTTAGCATCGTCAGAGATGTGCTCCGAGAGCGCCAAGATGAGCTCGCATGCCTTGAACTTGCTCTCAGGGCGTTTGAGCGTGCTGATGAGTGAAAGCACGGTGTTGAGCACAATCAAGCACCCGTCGTTGGTGGAGGGCTGAGATTTGATGCAGTAGCGGTCCATTCCCGGAAGGGCCAAGCGGTAGTAAGGGAAGTTCTCCGGGTTGAGGTCTTTTCCGTTGGAGTCTTGCTGGTTGGAATGTTGCTGGTTGCAGTCTTGCTCGTTGGAATCCTGCTCGGAATCCTGCTCGGAATCTCGCTCGTTGAGACCCTCCCCGAAACCCTCCCCGTTGAAACCCCGCCCGCTTTCCAGACTAGCGTAGCTGAGCCCCAAAGCAGCCGCGAGGCGACCGTATTCCTCCCACATGTACTCCATGCGGAGATCGCTGGCGGATTTATTGGGGTCCAGCAGCTCGAACCGCCCCGCACTATTGAGCTCGTACAAGAACCCATAAAGGTATCCGTCGAAGTACGGCGGAAACACGGGGCTCTGCAAGAGCTCGTGGGCCGGTGGCCGCAGGGCCGGGTCCAAGGCCAAGCATCTCGTCACCATGTCTTGCACAGGGGCCGGCCCCGCTTGCACCTTGAGCTTATACTCGCCTTTCTTGTATTTGTAGAGGTCCGAGAGCGTAAACGTGGGCTCGCCGTTCTGGTACATCTCCATCACCACACACCCAAACGCAAAGAGGTCATGGGCGGGCGCCAGCGCCGCGGCCGGAACCAGCCCGGTGTAGAAGCGCTCCGGCGCCAAGTAGCACGTGCGCCGGTTCGACAGATCAAAGTAGAACGCATACTCGCTGGGGTTGTTTTCTGGGAGCACGCGAGGCTTGGTGTGCGCCAGGAAGTCCGTCAAGAGGAGCCAGTTCCCCCCGGTCACCAACACGTTTTCCGTCTTCAAGTCGCCATGCACCACGCCACACTCTTCATGGAGGATGGCCAAGATGCGGAGGAGCTGGTACACAAACCAGAGCTTTTCGCCAGCGTGGAGAAACGGCGCCATTGACAAGCGGTCGTAAAGATTGGTCCGCGCCAATTGCCGCACAAGGTATGCCGCCAGGTCGGTTTCGATGATGCTGGACCATGCCAAGATGTTGGAATAGGGCAGAAGAACCGACGCTTCACGGGCCACCTGGTCAATGACGGCCTTGAGGTCGAAGGAGGTCTGGGGGGGCTTGATGAACACCTTAATGACAAGGAGCGCTTTGGCCTTGGGGTCGTAGGCCTTGATGGACTTGAGGAAGCGCGTGGTGTTGATGATCTCAAGGAATTGGTACTGCCGGAGCACGTCCACGTACGAACGTATGGCCACGGTTTGGGCGTGTGGCGCTTGGTGTGATAGAGTGGCGCCCATGCGTGCTATGTGGCTACGTGAGGCGGTACGAAGGCCTGTCTGGGGGGTGCCTATATGCAGGCGCGCTATGTGCAGGATTGGAGGTAATGACGACCCTGACTTTAGACCCTGACTTAGCCTCTGGCTTAGACTCTGACTTAGCCTCTGGCTTAGACTCTGACTTAGCCTTTGGCTTAGACTCTGACTTAGCCTCTGGCTTAGACTCTGACTTAGCCTCTGGCTTAGACTCTGACTTGGACTCTGGCTTAGACTCTGACTTAGACTCTGACTTTAGACTTAGACTTAGACTTAGACTTAAACTTAGACTCTGACTTTAGACTCATTGATTCCAGGTATTAACTTCAGGCCCAATGACTATAGGCTTCTTGATTTCAGGTCCATTGATTCAGGTCATCGACTTTAGGCTCATTGATTTTAGGCTCTTCGGGCCTGTTATGTATGGTTGGCCCAGTAGCGCTACTCGCTTTATTTGTTCACGTGCCATAAGGGTAGCACTTGGGCTCTTGGCTTCAGCTCTGGGCTCATGGTACCACACTGAAGAGTTTCTTCCACTGAGCTTTCCCCAGTGAATTTCTTCTGAGAACTCCTTCCATCGAGCTTCTTGTCAGAACTTTGATTCCGAGCTCATTCACACTTCTTCTCAGAGCTCTTCCTCGCTCTTCAGAGCTCCTCCTCTCAGAGCTCCTCCTCTCAGAGCTTCTCCTCTCAGAACCCTTCTCGCTTATCAACCCTCGCTTCCGTCGCTGGCAAGCTCTCAAGCTTCCTAATATGTCTCTCTCGTCGTGTTTTGTCAATCTTGATGGCTTGATGGTCATCCTCCATCATCTCTCCGGTCTTCACATCTTCAACTCCCGGTCGAGCTTGTCCCTAGCCTCGTTCACTCTCTAGTGTCTGTGGCGAGACCCGCTGCTTTCGTCGTCCGAAAGGTCAAACGAGTCAAAGTTTCTAAGGCCCACCGTCTCTTCGCTCTCATAGTCGCCTCGCGATAATTGCATCGATCTCCTCACCGATGAAAACCCCGTGATGCCATTGTCCATTGGCGCCATATCCTTGGAGTTGTGCACACCGAAGATCTCCCTGTCCAGACTCTCCAACACCTTGCGTGAAATGTTCAACAAGTACACGCCGGAGAATATCACCAAGAACCCAATCAACAACGAGATTATGTCCACGGACGATGTGGTGTTGAACCCCTTAAAGAGAATGAACGATGCCAATAGCGTGAACGATGTAAAAGACACATAGTACAATGGGTTCACGATGGACGTATCGAACTGATCCAAGGCCTTGTTGAAATAGTTCATCTGGGTCACGATGCAGAGCGCCACCACCCCGAGAAAGATGTATGTGGACGCCTGGAAGAACTGGTTATTGCCCAGAAGAGTCAACTTCAACGCAATCCCAAACGCCTTGATAGACATGACGGATATGGACCCCACACTCGAGCAGATCGAAAGGTAAATCATTGGGTTGGTGTGGCCATACCTGGGTACGAGTTTGTATATGGTAAACAACGAGTAGGCACCCACCATGAAGATGTAGAACATGAACGGAGGCTGCATGGCGTAGCCAAGGATCTCGTCCACGGTCTCAATCTCTTTGTCTGCTGGGGCATGGAGCAAAATTATCACCGAGCCCATTAAACAAATAGCACAGCCCATTTTACCCAAGATCCCCAACTCCTCCTTTAGGAAGATGGCTGCAAGCACCGCACCGATAATCACAGACAAAGCTCCCAACGGCGTCACCAAGACGGCGGGTGCAAACGTGTACGCGGCAAAGTTGGCGATCTCGCCGATTGCCATGGTCAATATGCCCGCCCACCAGATGGGATTTCGCAAGTATTGATGGCCCGTGGAGTTGTCTGACCCCAACCGCTGACTTGTGTCCATGAGGCCCTTTTTGGTTATGATGAATGACGTGCCAATTGCTAGCGAGGACGACATGGCGAGGCCCACGCCGATATACTTGTCAGCGATCATTCCTTAACTTCGGCGTCGCTTGGTAGATGTGGTACTAAGAAGCCTGCACGGTCAAAATTGGGAAGGAAATGTATGAAATCAAGCTCGTCCTCAATCCGGAAGTATTCGTCAATAATATGTTTTGGCTAGCCAACTTGTCAACGTGTATCTTCGCGATCGCGCCCAGCTTTTAGTTGATAGAGGTCTTCACCCCCGTGCACCTGGTCCCCAAAATCGCCCACTCCAAATCCAGGCTGTGTCGCAGTAAACCGCTCAAACGTTGTAATTGAGACTAGGCGGCTACGCAAAAAGGACTGGGTCTCACCCGAGTTTCCATGTAGGCAATTCTGGCCCGCTGATAAAATTTCGCCATCTTTTAAATTCTGGGGATCATTGTCCTTTTATAGTGCGCCAGGTTGCCAAGTATTCTCCAGTAGGGGGTGCATGCATATTGCAGGGGTGCTGCAATGCATTCCACTGGGCTATAAAAGGGCGGATTCCCCAACGTATTTTGCGGTTCAAAAGTATTTCAGCAGCCGAGACTTATCTAAAGCTAAAGCTCGTACACTTGGAGCATGTATTGAAGCAATGGGCCCAGCGACATGGCGCAGATCTACCATCGTCAATAACAATCAAAGGGCTGGGGCATGGATACCATTGGGGGTCAATTTAAGCATGGGTTGGGCCTGCTCCTCAAATGCACTGAGCAACTGTGCTGATTTCCTGCTGTTAAGTTTGTCCAGACGTACGATAGCCTCCATACTCAAAGGCTGCTCAGAATAGAAAAATGTTGAATGCATCAGGGCTGAGCGGTGGAAATCCTTTAATTAACGAAATATGTACAAATGCCAAGATTATTACATGAAATTATAGAGCCACATATCCATCCGATATGGCAGTGGCATTCGTGGTGCAGGCGGTCTCCACTAGTCAGCCCGAAGTCCTTCAATTAAAGGACCCATTATGTACACAGCGTTAACACGGGCTAAGACAAGAGCCTCCTCAAAAAGCCCTTTTTCTTTGGGGCACGAACGCTACCCGGATTTTTCCGGCTCACATTAGTGTTATCCAAGCGCTTGTTAATGGCGCCACATACAGCTTTTGCTAGGTAGCGGCCATCGAAGCCTCTCCCATCGACTTTGTTCTCCAACCATGGCACGGTGTCGATGATGTCACGTGATAGGTTGACGAGTTTATCGTCCAAGTACTCAAGGTGCCTTTTTGCCTTGGGGTCTGCCCCGATTTGAATAAATTGCACGGCAAAGGAGTTGGGCAATGCGTCCTTTTCGTCCAACTTCTTGACAATCCACTTGACCACGGACTCCACGTCGTCGGTGAACTCTCCGTCGGTGATGGCTATGACGTTCAACGGCTTCGTTTTGACGGGGTCAAAGTCCTCGAAGTACGTCAATGCGATCTGCTGCAACTTTCGGCCCATATTGGTGCTTCCATACGGCTGCACGGTGTCGAAAGCCTCGGCAATCTGGGAAGGGCTGGCGTTGAGGTATTGCTCCTGTCTATTGATAAAATAGAGGTCCTGACCGTCGGGGTCCCATTCTGCACAGAGGTTACTAAAAGAAACAAGAGCATTTCGAGCCTGTGGCCAGGGCGTGATGCCACTATATTGTTCTTTCCATGACATCGAGGTGCTATCGTCGACAAGATACACCACGTCATAGCCTTTGAGCGCACTTAGTTCAGAGTCTTCCATCAGGGCAAACGTGCCGCTTCTATGGCTTGGTTGGTTTTGGGCCGGCTTTTCCAGTTCGGTCGGCTTGTACGGCGGGGGCGCACTCATGAGAATCTCTTTGTTTGTGGTGGTGTTGGTCTAAGCTGGTCAATAGTCTTGACACTGGTGTTGGGCTGAGGTGGTTGGTATTTGCTGATGGTTTATCTGCTGATGCTGATTTATCTGCTGATGCTGATTTATCTGCTGATAATGGTACTTATGACAAAACAATCTGACAGGTAGCTCGTGATTGCAAGTCAATGGATGGGTCCAGCAAAGACAGATTGGCCTATTTATATGGCGGACTTGGGACTGCATGTACGCGACTGCGCGTGCCCGCTGCTGCGCCCGGGGTCATTCGGAGGAAGGTGACCTTCCGCATTTGATTTTTGCGCGGAGCCATTACCCCACGCCACACCTTATGGCAGGCGCAGTGCAGCGCCAGATAAGGTCAGAATGCGGTAACTGACGTCAAACCATTGCCGAGAACAAGACAAAAAAGACAGACAGAATGCGGACACAATCAAAGACAAAGACATTGACACGACATTGACCCGACATTGACACGACATTGACCCGACATTGACCCGACATTGACCCGACATTGACCCGACATTGACCCGACGTTGACACGACGTTGACATCAACAGACGTACAAGATAAAGGCAACTAATGCAAACATCACCCAGGCACCGCATCAGCACTACTGAAACAAAGGCAACCTCGATAAACCTGGACAAAGACAGACTTCTAAAGATACCTTAAAAAAACAAGGCACGTGAGCCGCCCGGCGTGCGCACGTGACGCGATTCCTTAGTGCATCGCGGCCGCGTCTCCACCTCTCGCTTCCCCCTGAGTTTCAACCCACCACAAATCCTCATCCAACACTCATTCAATCCTTCCGCCATTCTCGCTACCCAAGCTGCTGATATGGCCAATACAGCACCGGCCGAATCCGGCGACCCTACCAACCCCGCTGTGGAGCGGTCCCGCCTCCCTTGCCACGAATCCGTCTACAGCGCCTTATCGAATCCCATGCTTGACTTTAGCATCCCTGCGTCTCCGAAGGGGCTCGCCACATGTGCTCAAGGAGCCCTAGAGTCCCAGCCACCACGCAAATTGCCGTCCGAAGGGTCCTTGATTGGCTCTCCGGAGCCATGTTTTGACGATCTTTTCGGTGGCGCAGGTCCACTTTCTGCGTCTTGGCTGGCAATTAATGCGGGCCCTGAGTTTGAGAATGCAAAGCATGAAAATGGAGAAAATGAGAACGCGGCCAATGTCGAGTGCGAGTTTGATCGAAGAAGCGGATTAAAGAATGAGTTTAATCAACCCCCAGAGTTTCAGGGGAGGAATGGACTCCTGCAAATGGGCCAGCTCGGTCCAACGAATGAGTTCGATCAAGCTATTAAGCTCGACCGGGATGAGATCCATCAAACAAACGGGTTTGACCAAAATGAGTACACTCAAAGAAATCAGCACAACGAAAAGAATCAGTTCAACCAGTTGACTGACGGGCTTGTGGAGCTGACTAACGGCTTTCTGGTGATAAGCATGCAGCGCACCAATCTGCGCCCCTCTAGTGCGTCCATCCTCTCCAATTCCACCGATGACGAGCGGGCCGAGTCTATGGTGATAATTCCGTCCGTCAAAACGCCGTCGCAGATCTTGCTTTTTGAGACCGACGAGGAAGACGAGCCAGAGAGGCTCGGGGTCAAGCGCAGGACGCTCGACTTTGGTGACGAGGCGAGCACGCTCATTTCCAATACAGGCATTTCCAAATTGGCAATGTTTTGTGATAGTCTGCAGCCGTTCATCATGCCCAGCGTTTCGTTCGCCGCATCCACGGAGTACTTCAATTTGACCATTGTGAGTTCCAGTACCTCACTTGTCTTGCAGGAGGCCAATTCCTTGAAGCAGCACCTTAAGGGCATTAGCACCTCGGCCAATTCTTCGCTCAACTTGCTGCACGTGTGTTTGGAAAGCCCCGGTAGTGGCCAGAAGAAAACACTGCGGTCGAATTTCAACAAGACCAGGACCTCGGACCTTATCTTGATTGTGAATGACGGTTCTTTGGAAATCCCAGAGCTTTTGGTCATGCTCAAAGAGTGCAGTGTGGTGCCGCGATTTGTGGTGATCAACTTGATCAACTCCAACTACTTCATTAACTTGTTGGATATCATCAATGTCTCGACCCCTCAGAGGATCATCAAGACGTTTTCTTTGGCCAGCGTGAAAGTTCTCGACAAGATACATGACTTGATCACTCAGGAGATGACAATCCACAGTCACAAAAAGGGCCCCGGCGAAGTGCTTTCCGAAGACAGGTGTGGGTCTGATAAACGCAAGAGGAAGAAATACAAGCAGCTCGAGAAGATGTGGATCAGTGAGTTTGGTGCATCTTCCTACCATAAGCGTATAGACCCATTACGAATCACTGGGGCTTTGGGTCACTTGAGTGTGTTCTGGGAATTCTTGGAGAGGCGCCCTTTTGAAAAAGTGCACCAAGGATATGAGAAATCTTGGCTTGCAATGAGCCTTGCTCTAGGAATCGGCTTGGGCGTCTCGATCAACGCTTCAAGAATCTTTGAATGCTTCAAGGCAGCACTCTTCTTGTCTCGCCCGAAAAACAAGGAAATTGCGGAGGTGGTTCCCAGGAAAAGCATCTTCACTCTGTGGGCAAGGCAAAGCAAATTGTTCCAAAATCGCGTCATGGGGGCTCTTCGAGAATTTTTGCTTGTGGAAATGGAAAAAGTGATGGACGCCTTAAGAGCCCGGGCCGCTGCATCAACCGACTTGATAGACAGCGGGCTATCTCAGGGTGCGGGGATGATCAGCACCTTAGTCCACCACCTGCATTAAATCTGCTACTAAACTGCTGGTGGCGTCTGCACTGGGGCCAGAACCTGACTGCTTTAGCCCGGACAGGACTAACTGGTCATGGAGCTAACGTTTTAGTGAAAGATTAACTGGTGAAGCTAACGTTTAGTGAAAGATAACTGTTCATGGAGCTAACGTTTTAGTGATGGAGCTGACGTTTAGTGAAAGACTAACTGGTCATGAAGCTGACGTTCTTGTAAAAGTCCAACATGGGATGCTCTCCTTTGCGAGTGGCGATTGCATCGATGTCGGCCCACTGCTCCAAGAACTCCCGGTGCAGCTCCACCTTGGGGTGCTTATTGGTGGAGAGCCGGTACAAGTCGCTGGCGAGGTTAAAGTCCGTAGGAAACATAATATCGAAATACCCTTGATGGCACATGTATGTGGACACGTCCACCATCCTATCTTGGATGACGGTTTGCACGACGGGAGCATTGTAATACCCGGGCATGGTGTTGGGGAGACTATGGAAGTCTGAGCTGATGAGAGAGTGGTTTGGAAACCGATGCTTCAAGACCTGGAAGAAGTGCAAGAGCCTTGTGGGGATGAACTCACCTCGCGACAAGTTGTCCTTCAACGGATTGAGTTTGTTGGCCCAGTGCAGCTTTGTGGATGAGTGGAGCAATGGGTGGATGGCGTCTTTGTTGGTGACAAAAGGGATAATGGACTTGAGCCGCTGCCACTGGCCGTGAAGCGTATCGAGGCGAGGCAACACTGGGTAGTGGCCATGCTCACGCATGCGCAAAAGAGCATTGGTGTAATGGCTTAATTGGGGCGTGAAGAACTGGTAGAAGTCGCCCTTGCCGTCCACCAACACGTGGCCCTCGTGTGGAATCCCCGTGGCGTTGTCATAGCGCACCAAATCGTGGGCAAAGTTGTCAAACACCTCTAGCGCGATGAAGTAGCAATGCGAGTCGATGGTAGTGTCCCACTTGAAGATGGATTTGTTGATGATCTGGAGTTTGGTCGAGTCCAAGCCGTTGGTGACGAGCTTGCGCTGAAGGGCCTGGGAGTATTGCTTTAGGGCCAATTGCGAGGAGATTTCAATGATCTTGTACTGGGTGCGGGCATAGATGTCGGGCTCGTGCCTCTGGATGTGGTTGAGGATGTTGCACATGAGCGTTCCATTGCCTCCGCCCATCTCATAGATTACCAAGTCTTGGTAAGGGTAGTGGTTGAGCTTATAGTTGACGAGGATGTAGCGCGCGAGTGCCTCGCCATAGTGGGGCAGGAAGAGCTCAGTGGGCGTGTGCCACAACTGGGTAGACTTTCGGTTCTTGGGGAACGGCACCGCGGCGTGGTCCTGCGAAAGGATCTGCTGGGCATAGCTGGCCATTTTCGGTTTTTTGGGAGGTGTCTTGCTTGCTTTTTGAGATTGCGAGCTAGGCACCGCTCCACGGGCTTGCAAAGGGACTCGGGTCGGTGGGGTGGGCGTTTCCCGAGCCGGCAAACGCACAGGATTGGCAGCAAGCCGTGAATCTGCTGGCCTTTGTGAGGTGGCAGTGGGAGGTACAGCGGAGTCCGCCGGGGGTGGATGGTGATCATAGCGCAGGTACGCGGCCTCCCAGGCCAACATGAACTGGTCAGTATCTTCAATGTTGGAATAGTCGAACGGCTTCTCGTTGTGGAATATCTCCACCTCCTTGGAAAAGTACCCGTAGTGCGGATTGTATAGGGAGTCCTCGATGAAGTCCGACACCAACATCTTTGTCTTGCGGGGCCGGGTTTTGTGGCGGGCCAAACGCGCCGAGTTTGTTTTGGGGTACTGGTCAAACACCTGTTGGGGAGTCTGCTGCAGAAAGGGGTAGTTTGTAGCATTTCGGTACACATAGTCGATGACGTTGAAGCGCTTCCAGGGCCATTTTGTTTGTGCTGACTTTTCCGACCTTTCTTCTGACTTTTCCGGCCTCCCTTCCGACCTGTCTTCTAACTTTTCCGGCCTCTCTTCCGACCTCTCTTCTGACTTTCCTTCCGACCTCTCTTCTGACTTTCCTTCCGACCTCTCTTCTGACGTCTCTGGCGTCTCTTCCGCTGACCTGCCTGCTTCTTTGCCTGCCCCTGGATCCACCCTTCTTGCAGCATACTTTGCCCTAGTGCCACGGCTCGGAGAGTCATGCCCCACGGTCAGATCAACGACCTTGAACGCAAAGACTTCGGGCCCGATGGAATACTCGTGGGCCTCCGAAGAGGTCTCTTCCTTGAAAGGCGACTTGGGGAGACGGGCGTTTTGGAATAGCGCCCGCCTGGGCGGCAGCCGGAACGGACATGGCAACAAATGGAGTGGACATGGCGGCAGTCGGAGTGGACGGGCCAGGAGTAGTGGACGGGCCAGGAGTAGTGGACGGGCCAGGAGTAGTGGACGGGCCAGGAGTAGTGGACGGGCCAGGAGTAGTGGACGGATCATGCGGTCAAGAGGAAGCCTCGATGGTCTACACCGCATCAGTTGTGGTGCGCACGGATCCAAGGCGCACCTCCACCGACAGGCCAGCCCTGGGGACTTTTGCACGTGGGCCGAGTCGTGTGGGTAGGCTGCGATTCCACGAGGTCTTTCTTCAGCAACGAAGTCAGAATAGATTGGCCGAGAAACTGGCCGAGAAACTGGCCGAGAAACTGGCCGGTACTTTTTGGGCTCGGGAGATCAACTGGAACTGCCCGTCTCAGTGCTCTGCGCGAGCGACCCGTGGGACAGATTGCGCGGTCACGACGGTCCTGCCAGTGCGACGACCGCCTTAGAGACATCTTGGGGCCGAAGTGAAAGGCCAGCTATTGCCAAGATCGGGAATGCAGGTCTGGGTGAGACCCAGCTCGACGACTGGCGCAGAGAATGAACCTCAGTCCAATAACAGGGTCTCTGGATCATCGCAGGTCAATTTTGCACCCATAGCGCGCTACTACTGGTGCACTGGTGCAATACCGAACACTACTGACTACTGAACACTACTGACTACTGAACGGTGCACCCATGGTGGGTGGGAATACTTCTCGGCACTTGACTGAACCTAGCCGTCTATGTTCAAGTATGCATTGCTTCTGCGCGATGGCCTAGGCAACTGCTTCTCCTCACAAGCCAGGTTGGAGGCACGGGTTTTGGCGCAAAGCCCCCTGGATGTTCCCGAGGCCAAAGTGTCCCGTGGTGACCAGCTCGCTTGCCTCTTTCAATTGCTTCCGTCCTTGTTTACTTTTCAGTCCTTTTCCATAATCAGTGTGCAGTCTGATTGCACGGCCCTTGTCCGGTCATACGCTACATGCCGGCACCTTGGGAGGTGCGGGTCGTCCGTACCCCACGTGCCACTGCCGTGGTGAAAAAGCCCCCCAAGCCAGAATACGCGTGTGCCCTCCGGGGTCTTGCCAGAGGTTTCGAGCGAGCCTGTGTGGCGGTGTTGTTGATTTACGGGAGAGGCATTTGTCTATTGTCTTTTGTAGTTTCGCACGGAAGAGACAAGGAATCAGTGCGAGTTCTGGTGGAGGGAAAAAGAGTAAACTATCCTGGCAAGTACAGCAAGTAATTGGTGTAAGTAACTTCAACCACGTGTGCATGTAACTAGGGAGAGACTCAGTCTGGACGTTACAGAGATGCAGAATATCAACGATGTTATTCCAAATAATAGCTTCCTGAGGGAAGCTCCCACCCCAAGACATCCAAGGCTGGTGTCATTGGTGGGAGCGGGTATCGATTCTTCACTTTGATTAGTTCTGTTGATCGGGTCATCTTCTTGAATGGAGATGGGACCATTTCGGTTGGTACTTTTGAAGAGCTTAAGCGCTCAAA
>NLAK01000073.1:0-78580 GCA_002370295.1 Metschnikowia bowlesiae | reverse complement strand
TTGTCTCGTTTCTGGAACCTAAAATCCCCGCTCTTTTTCTTGTGATAGTTCATGCCATGGAAACGGAAATGGTTGCAACTCCCGCTGAAATCAGTTCGTTCATCTCGGTCGACCACAGAGAAAAGATTCTCCGGCCACGGTTCTAGAACTCGGAGGAAGGGAACTACAACGTTTCGGACCGAGCCTGGAGGCAAGGTCCGACGTCATACCGCGTCTAGCCGTACATCGCAGTTTAATTGAGCGCCTATGGGTAGTGTGCTACCCATAGGGAGTCTATTATGATCATTTATATATTCATAATAATGAGTTTGTTTAATGTCTCTATTTTATTTTCATTATCATTATCATATCATTATCATTATCATATCATTATTATTATTATTATTTGGAGGTCTTTGAGTAAACAATTTAAGACCTTCAGTTACTTGAGTATTAGAAGAAGCATTATAAGGTATAATCATAATACTTTTTTAATCATATCACAATGTATAATTATAGAAGCTAGAAATTTAGATCACGATTATCTAATTTATTCAAATATTGTTGAACGCCAGAGGTAATACCAGAGGTAATACCAGATTGCAGAATCATCTGAAAAGCTTAGTAGTGTCAAAGCCGGATCTCGAGACATTGTTGAGGCTGCAGCGTCGATGGCCGTTCCACTTGAACGCTGCTGCTGATTCAGGAGTAGTTGCATTTCCAATGGGCTTTGATAGTACAGTGCAACAACAGAGCAGGATGGGACATAAGGACCGGGCGTTGGGAAGTCACTGGGTCCCCCAGTTACAGTGGCCTGAAGTGCTGGAGGACCCGGAGTCACAACCTCAACAGATGTATTACTAGAGATCCGTTGGAAGGGGTAAATTCTAATGCGGGACTTTACATAGGAGAAGTGTCATGAGTTGTATGTATTTTTCTAGGGTCAGAATTATCTAATTTTGGGGTGTCACCCAGTTATTGTCATTTCTCTCGGCCAGTGGAGGCTACGTCACAGTCCATCAATGTGGAAGCAGTGGAGGCTACGTCACAGTCCATCAATGTGGAAGCGGGTGTAATACCTCTTTAATAGAGAAATTTCGTCAACAATCATGCATTCCTCGAAAATGCATCGCCGGTGATTATGGATTTGATAGACCCAATCCGACGGTACAGACACTTTGGTCTCACCCAAAGCAGTCGGTAGCGGCACGTGCAGCTGGCGGTCTTTGACCAAAATATCGGGAACATTACCGAATTTGTACTAATTCCATTATTGTATGAATATGCGGCCAAGTTCGATTCCTCCAAAAATTATTTCAAGTGTCATGATATCGCAATCAACTTAGTGTATTGCACAATTCGGGATTCCTGAATATCCTGGTGGCATTAGGGCCCCTCCTGCTATGAAGAGTAGGTGGGTGAACTTGCGCAGGGCTCATAACCCATGAATTAGATGCTATAACCCATGAATTAGATGCTATAACCCATGAATTAGATGCTATAACCCATGAATTAGATAATTCCTTATCTTTATTACTAGACACGAGTATGGGTCTGGTTTTAGGAGCATCTTTGATGACACTCCAAGCTGGGTTTGTGATTACTCTTATAAAGTTATGATGCAGCCAGCCTTTTATATTTGGGATTCACCCATAAAACACCTTGTGCGGTCTAGTCATCCAGCTTACTGCTTTAGGAGACCAAAACACGCACAGTGGCTAAGTATAGCGCGCCTTGTCTTTGGTCTTCAACACTCCCTCAGGTCCATCTCCCAAACGACCTAACAGACGTGGATGTGAGAACGGAATCTTTGTCAATGATTTTGTCAAAAGATCTGTTTTGTTTCGTCAAGACACAGCCTAGGTGGATTGTTTTTAGTTTGACCTGTTGCTGCAAGAAACGTGCCTTCTCCATTATGTGCTTGGAACCTTCACATTTTCTGTTGGTTGCAGCTGTCAGGACCACACCTTTGTTGTCACCATAGGATGAATCTTCTTTTCCAGATCCATCTCTGACAATAGGGTTTTAACCCATATAGCCTCGAGAGAAGAGCGCCATTAACTCGGCATTGAGTGTCGAAGTTGCGGTAATAGATTGTAGCTTGGAAACCCACACCGCTGGCGAAGTTCCTAGGAGTATTAGGTATCGTGTGACAGAAAGCCTATTCTTTTCTGTGAGACCCCAAGTTGTGAGACTTGCCATGAAGTCAGAGACTTCTTGTGCGATATCGAGTGTGCCTTTCTCAAGATCACCAACGTTGAAGATAGGACCAATGGTCACTCACAGACTTCAAATGGTCACTCACAGACTTCAAACGGCAATCGGTCACGCCTTAGTATAGTTCATAATTTGGTCCCGTGAGTGATTGCGGGCAACACAGTAATTGACTAGGGGCATGACGTCTCCCTCCGACGCGTTATTGTAAAGCTCATAAAACAGAGGACCACGAAGATGGCCAACTACTTTGATTTCAGCGTCGATCAACCTCGGTAAAGAATTTGTGCCCGGCACGATGCTCACTGGGGCCAAGATAGGCCCACATCACCAGCAGAGCATCAAGCTTGTTGGTTCGGAGTTCATGAGGAAGAAGAACACTAGCTTTGCAACCGAATGGGTTGAATAAATAGGGGAGATACCTTTCGTATCCCAAACGATATTCACCTTTTGGGACTCCAGGACTTGTTTAGAGTGGAATATTGAACAACATGCCGAAACTAAGAAACGGCATCACTTCACTAAAGGTGCCGGATTTCGGGCCCTTCAAAAGCTCCCGAGAAATCAGTTTCCGTGACGAACACGAACGAGGACAAATCTTCGATGGATGATCGATTTGTTGTCAATGCCGATTCGCGTGCCCCGTTGACATTTGAGAACTTGTCCACGGTGCCTAATATTGAACTGCCTGAATTCTCAGTCTCCCATCATTGTATGGCCCGGGACTTGTTTTCTCAGTCTCCCATCATTGTATGGCCCGGGACTTGTTTTCTCAGTCTCCCATCATTGTATGGCCCGGGACTTGTTTTCTCAGTTTTCATTGGTCGCAGATACTAACTCGAACTTTCATTTGCCGGAAACGACATTGCTAAGCTGTCTCAAGGAAAAAACCTCTTTTATCATTAGCTGGGCCTCGGAGCTTTCTCACTAATGAACCATGTCACCGAGCAGCTAGAGATTGTCCGAACCGAGGCCAAGACATTCATGGGTCTATTCGTCCGGTACTTGTCGAATTACAAGGACACATTGTACGACGACGGCGACCTCACATCGAATTCTGCAACTGTTGAAATGGTGGAAGATGAAATGTTCAACCACTTGACGGGGATGCTACCAAGTGGTTTGATCAAGACCAATATGAACCACTTTTGGCTCAATCAATTTGGAGAAAAAGGCCTCAGATTATCCACTATAGGAAACACCTGCTATGACAACATAAGGAATATAATTTTCACCCAGATTATCTTGGCCTGCGAAAGGGTTATAATTCTTTCGATTTATCTCGACATTTGACGACGGAGTTTTGTCTCCAGAGGGAACGGTATGGAATGATACGAAGGTGGTCAGCCAAGCCATAGAAAATGCCCAAACTATATCATTATAGGCATTCTGTGATCAGCACAAGGTCTGTTTTTGCTTGTCACATCTTTGTAGCAGGGCCGTTTCAGTAGGGAGGCATCAGCCACGGTATTCGCTTATGTCTTCATGCATCTTATCATTACGCCATGGCCTTTGCGGGTATTTTGGAGTAGAACCCCTAAAATTTCCACAGGTTGTTATTGAATTACAGCACAAGAGTAGAGGAAACGTGGTCAATTTTTGCATGAGCCCCTGCGGCAAGGTGCATGTGTCGGCCAACGCCATAATATAAAAGGGGCACGCCGCCCCTTCGAAGAAGGTCCAATATTTTAAGAAGGTCCAATATTTTAAGAAGGTCCAATATTTTACGGTGGCGGGGTACTCGAAAATCCATCCAATTCATTAAACCCACCCACGATTTTTGGACTGGGGCTTCCACATCGACACCTGTCCAGCAGGAGCTGCCTTTCCAGGAGGGTTTACGGGAACCGGGTGCACCGAGCTCTGATCTGGAGCGGTGGTTGCCACTACGGCAGGTATTGGGAATAACTCGGTGGAACATTTCCGCTGTGGCAGGGCCATGGAATACCTACTGGTTCCGGCCCCTTCAAACTGCAGAGGCAGCGAGTCGTTTGCTTGTGCTAAAGATTGAATGGCGTTTTTTCAACGGCACCTCGAGGGTTCTACCGCCGTCACAGGCCACCTTCGGCTCCGCATTTACAAATCGACACCTGAAGAACGATCTTTGCGGTTGACTGTTGATTTGGACTTAATGATATGTACCGTTTGCTGACCTTGAAATGTGTCTGCTGCTGATTTGAATGTTGCTGTTTGCTATATTGAATATTGAATGTTTATATGGTCTGGTGATAATAAGCCATAGATGGCTGCATATCGTCTATGGCTTTCAATGGTAGAGGGCCTCAGCACGGCCCCATGTCAGTCCCACTGCGCTGAATGCACGGATTAAACGTGGTCCTGCGTTGGCTTGGCCTCACCCGCATAGCCCGTGCTGCGGGCCATATCTTCGGCACTTGGTGGAACCCAGCCCGAGGTCTTCCAGGGCTTGATGCCCGTGGCGTACAACTCATCCACCTCCTCCAACGTGAGACCCTTGGTCTCGCGCAAAAAGAAGAACACGTAGAAAAAGGAGAAGATCAAGCATCCCGTGAACACAAATCCGTAGTAGAAATGAATGGCACTGGTGATGAAGGGCGTGAAGAACGAAATCAAAAAGCCCCACATCCAATTGGCAGCCGTGGCCACTGCCATGGCCTTGGACCGGACCCGCAACGGGTACGTCTCCGACACAATGGTGTAGACGCCGCCGGCCCACGTGGACGCAAAGAAGAAAATAAACAAGCACGTGATGAAGATCATGGCGTTACCCGTGGGCTTCCTGGTGTTGGAGGGCTCGTTGGAGTAGCCGTCGATGTACAAGTCCACGGACCCGAGAATCGAGTAGATCAAGAAGCACACGCTCGTACAAGCGGACCCGGTCAACAAGCACAACCGCCGTCCCATACGCTCGATGGCGAAGATTCCCACGAACGTCGACGCGAAGTTGACCACTCCCAACACTATGGATGTCTCGAACGAGTCGTCCATGCCCACGGCCTTGAAGATGGTGGTTCCGTAGTAGAAGAAGTAGTTGTTACCGGTCAACTGCTGGAGGGACTGGAGCACAATTCCCAAGATCACCCGCTCCAACATCTTGGGCTTTCCGGTGATCAACTCCTTCCAGCCCGCACTGCCAGCCATGGCCTCACGGTCAATGCCCGCTTGGATGAGCTCGATCTCCGTGTACACCGCAGGGTCGTCCACTGACACCTTGTTAGACTTGGCCACGGACGCCTTGGCGTCGTCGAACCGCTGCTTCTCCACCAAGTAGCGCGGAGACTCGGGCATGAACACCATTCCCGCAATCAAAAGCCCGGCCCATGCAAAGCACAAGCCCAACGGAATGCGCCACTGGCGGGAGTCCAGGTAGGTCTTGGTGCCGTAGGTGGTGCAGTAGCCCAAAAAGATGCCGAGCGTCACGTTCAACTGGAAGCAGCACACGAGCGTGCCCCTCAAGTGCTTGGGGGCCGACTCGCCAATGAAGAGCGGGCTGAGCACCGACACCGTGCCCACGCCCAACCCGGTGATCAAGCGCCCAATGAAGTACTGGTACCACTTGTTGATGGATGCGATCTGGATCACAATGCCTACCACGTAGATCACCATGGCAATCATGATGCCCACGCGCCGGCCCCAAACGTCGCCGCACTTGGCGAGGAAAATGCCGCCCACGGCACACCCGATGTTGAAGATAGACACCATCAACCCCGTGCGCGTTTCCGATAAGTAGTACTCGCCCAGCGCGTGGCGCTGACCGAACCGCCTCAAGAAGTCGTCCATATTGACGAACCCGGAGATGGTGCCTGTGTCGAAGCCAAAAACAAAGCCTCCGAAGGCAATCAAGATGCAGAGCGTGGAGATGAACACGTAGGCCAGTCCGCTTTTGGGGGCGATGCCTTGCTCGCTGTCGTCGGCCTCCTTTTCTTTTAATGACGTGCCGTCATTGGAAGGGGTTTCTGTGGCAGACGTCTGAGGGGAGGATGCATTGGGGCGGGAGGTTGCTGTGGGAGCATGTGTAGGGTGGGAGGGGGAATGGGATGCTGGAAGGGGGGTTTCACGTTCCAGCATGGTGGCAGAAAAAAAAGTAGTACAAGAAAAGAGTACTGGGTGAAATGCAGCTGAGCGAGCGAAAGGGCTGGCGGGCGAGGGCCCTAATAAAGCAACGAGGGCTGGTTGCTGAACGCAGCAATAAGAATTGTGGGTGCGGCAAGCGCGGCAAGCGCGGCAACCGCGTGCACGCCGCAGCCAAGCGGAAAAACTGTTTTTCCGGGCCGCCTTTGCGGCGAGGCGAGCCGCGGAACTCCGAACATTGCCCTCTCGTCTAATGCCACGATGGAAGTGCGCCCCCATCACCGTGATTCATTGCTCGAGTGAAGGGGCACTTTCATCGCGGCATTAGACGAGGGCGTGCGTTCTCCGGGGTTGCTGTCGCGGATGGCCAGGCGTGTGATGTCATTGGACGCCAGCATCTTGCATAGGGTGCATGGTGCGCATTGAGGCTTCGATGCAGTCGCATGACTGAGAGTACGTGGGTGCGTGATGGCCGAAGGGTTTTTCCGGGCCGGCGTGCGCGCACCAAGTCCCCGCTGGGGCTCCGCGACCCGGGGCGCGTCCCAAGCCAGTGTCTCAAATCGGGTTCCTGCCGCCGCTACAAAAAGCAAGCCGCCGCTACAGAAAGCAAGCGCATGCTCGCGCATGCCCGCGCATGCCCGCGCATGCGTCCGCCTGCAACCTTTAGTGAAACATGATATTTCCTACGACTCGAGGTGGCCGTGGTTGAGCACAAAGCCGTCAATGGCCGCCATGGCCGCGTACAACCGGTTCTCGGCCTCGTCGAAAACAATGGACTTGTCGTGGTAAAAAACCTCTTCCGCAACCTCCTCGGCGTGTCTTGGCAAGCAATGCATGAACCGCCAGTCGGGGCTGACCTGGCCCCGTTCAAGCATGTCCAAGGTGACCTGGTACCCCGCAAACTGCCGCAACTTCCGCGCCTTCTCCGCCTCCTGCCCCATGGACACCCACGTATCCGTGACTATCACATTGGCGTGCCGGAGTGCCTCTAGCGGGTCGTGCCCGAGCTCAAAGCGCAAGTGGGTGTCGCGGGCAATGCCCTGCGCCGTGTGCTTCACCTCCGCGTCAAACTCCACGCCCTTGGGCACCAGGATCGACACGTTGATGCCCGCCTTGAGCGCCGCCACCGCCAAGTCGTTGATCACGTTGTTGGCGTCGCCCACCCATGCGAGCTTGAGCCCCTGCGTGCGCCCAAACGCCTCCTTGATACTCATGATGTCGGTAATGGCCTGGAGCGGGTGGTAGCGGTCGCAGAGCGAGTTGATCACCGGCACTGTCAGGTGCTGGCAGAGCTGCTGGATTTCCCGGTGCTCATTCACCCGAGCAAAGATACACGCCGTCATGGACAGAATCACGCGCGTGGTGTCGTACACGGACTCGTTGACGCCCATTTGGATATCGTCTTTGCCCAAGAACATGGGCTGGGCGCCAAAATGGGCGGCGGCGCCCTCGGACGAAATGCGGGTCCGGGTGGACCGCTTGGAGAAGACAAGCGCCACGAGGCGGCCAAGCAACTTATGGTGGTCTTCGTGGCAGCGGCGGCGGTCGTTGCTCTTGACGATTTCCTTGTAGTGTTGTGCCTTGGACACAAGCGCCGAGAGCTCTGCGCTGGAGAGTTGCGAGATGCTGACCAAGTGGCGAGGCGTTTTGGCGAAGGATTTGGCGAAGGATTTGGCGAGGTTGGACGTCATCGAGGTGGCTGGGGCGGGGGAAAGAATGTAACCAGGCAGACCAGGAAAAGGAGGTAATGAACCGAGATAAGGAGGTAATGAAGCGAGGTGGAAGCGAGGTGGAAGGAGGAGATGTGGGAATGCGCGGGCATCCCGAAACGGCAGGCCCCGGCGCTAAGCGCGGTGTCGAATCTGGGTCGCGCACGCTGCGCGCCTGCGCGCTCGCAACTCCTCCGCCAGTCTCCACCGTAGGTCGGTGAGTCATAGCACATGTTCATGTTTCAGTGGCTGTGCGACTAGGGATCGATCCTGCAAATCACAAAAAGTGTTGCAGTCACACATTGGCCGCCACCGCCATTTACCTGGCCTGGCGTTCCTTGAACGGGTGCGGTGTCCATCGTCTATGCGGTAACTCCAACAATACTCATGTATTCATCACGTGAGCCTGAGCATGGCATCACGTGAGCCTGAGCACATGGCTGATTTTTCCCCATCTCCTAACTCGACCTCTGCCTGAAGAGAGGATTCCTGTTTCGGCGTCAAGTTCAGGACAGTGTGGAGGGCCATGCATTAAATGGACTTGTGTCTGCAGTGGATCATGTCCAGGGGTGGATCACGTCCAGGGTGGATCATGTCCAGGGGTGGATCACGTCCAGGGTGGATCATGTCCAGGGGTGGATCATGTCCGAATAGGCACACAATGATAGGCACTTCCTGATTAGGAACTGTCCTTTTGAAGTAGCCTCAGTGGATCTGGTATGGAAGGCGTCATCAATTCTTTGGAGGTAAGACCATGACAACTTCCCAGTCGCCTCAACACCACAGGAAACCCAATCTGGCCCGCCCCTCAGCCTAACCTGTGGATTCCATCGGTAAATTTTGTCTTCTATCAACTCCAGGACTTTTCGTTGGCCGCCGAAGAAATCAATTCCTTGGCTTTTGGCGTTGCTTTCTGCACCAGAAAGCTCCATGAACTCGTGGTCGTCTCAGCAGCCATTCGAGCCAATCATGTCACCATTTCGGGCTTGCCCCAATGCATGATAGTGGGGAATTGCGTGTCATATCAAATTTGTCAGCACCCCGGTCTGGCCCCTGAATTTCCCCTGACCAAAACAGTTCTCGATGGTTGAGGGCCCCAATGCGTTTGTCTTGCAAAATTATGTTTCAACCATCCATTGATGTTCCTGGACATAAATTTCGGTCAACCTCAACAGTGGTATTCCTGCACCCGCCCTCTCTCAGAGCCTTGGTGGATCGACTTGGGAGCTTTCTTAGCCTCATATCCGTTACTGATACGTGCCTTCATCAGAAAGCTCGTGTAGCTTGAAATGTCTTGTTTGAGCGGCTCGGGCTTGGCCAAAGCCTCCATGATCGACTTGGTGCCCGGCTGACTTTTCCTTCGCTGGATCCGATTTCGATATCCATTGACGTTGATGTTATCGTAGCACGATGCGTCTTCAATCGGACCAGCTGAGCGCTCCGGCCTCGTCGGTGTATATTGCCGAAGGAAGAAGGTGAGCGCCACTAGGATTTGCCCGATTCGAGTCTTGGTTTTCGTGGAGGGACTGGCCCATTTCGCTTTCAAGCCCAGCCTCAGTTCAACTCCACAAGATTCCCTTAATAGAGTAGATCCGGTGTAGGAGGCTCCAGTAATGTGCATCTCTAGGCTCTTGTTTGCGTCACCGCCATTCTCCAGCTGAGAAACTGCACTCCACCTCTCCGTCTCTTCTTCCGGGTTGGTCGCCATGATCCCCCATGGCTTTGCCAATTGCTCTTGGCCACTGACGCTGAGTGGGTACGGCCTGCACACCCCGCCCAGCCGTGCATCTAGAGCTCATCCACCACCTTGAGGCGGCGCTCTTCACACGCCGCTAGTGCGTGTTTGATTTCACCGAGCCTGCGCTCGTTGGCCGCCATTGCAAGCCGCAACTCCTCGCTTTGGCGTGCCACTTGCGCCTGCATCTCCAGCCACTCCTTGACCGCCGCAATCCGCAACGGGCCGGGTGCATGCGGTGACGTGGCCTCCACCGACAATTCCGAATCATAAATCTCGTCGTCCCCGTCGATATCAGAGAATTCCTGCACTTGGTCGTGTAGAATATCGCCCGCTGGCGCCACTTCCTCGTCTGAGACATTGCCATAGGCGTCCGCGTATTCCTTTTCGAGCATCATTGCGGTTTGCGGCCCGTCCCTGAAATGGGTGCTTTTCAAAGTGAATGTGTTGGGCATATCGAGGGTTTTGTATGCGGTGTTTTCCAACGGCTGAATCTTTAATGGCTGCGCCACCAGCGGCTCCACCGCTCGTGGCGCTTCATTGTCTTTCTTGTGTTTCACCTCTTCGAACGTGCTGTCATCTTGACCACTCATATTTCCGTCGTCTGCTTGGATGTTCCGAAGGCCCTTGAACTTTTCCCACTTGGCCACCCCTGGCGTAGACACCAGCTTTGACGAGGAGAATACCGAGCCATGCCCTGGTTCGTCCCAGTCTGTGTCTTTCTGGCGCCGGTTCTGCCGTGAAAGCGCCTTCTTCTTGAACTTGGGCTTCGGAAGCGCCACTTGCTCGTCAGAGTCGCTCATTGCCAATCTTTTGCTGGATGAGCGGTCTTGAGTGCCCTGCTCGGCTCAAGACTTCTCCATGCACAAGCGCATCGCGCGAAAACAATTTCACCAGGCACCCCTCACACTCCGACACAGACGCCTCGTTGAAAGGTCCCCAGCCTGCCCAGCATCCACTTTCAGGCCTTGAGTTTTGGCTTCAGATCCTCGAATCTCATTCCAAGCCGCAAGATTGTTCGGGCTCCACATCGTTCAGGCATTGCGTCTTCACACATCAGATCTTCACATCGAGCCTTCACACATCAGATCTTCACATCGATCCTTCACTCATCAGATCTTCACATCGATCCATCACTCATCACATTGTTCACAGACTGTTTCAAGTCCAGCATTATTGATACCGCTAGGCTCACTGTTCGACCATGGAAGACCGTGCAGACCTTCTATATCTGCGCATGGTGGAGGAGCCAGCGGCAAAGCTCTTCACCCAGGAAGAGCTCACCACATTAGTCAATGAGCCCGACCTCGTCAAATTGCTTGGAATGACCCAAAGCCTCATTAACCGCAAGTTGATGAAACTCGTCAAAATTGGCGACGAGTTGCGGTTCCAGGTCATCTCAATGACAGACTCCAAGAAGCTCACATCCATGAACGAAGACGAGCAGATGATTTACTCGTACATTGAAGCCTCGGGCAGAGAGGGAATCTGGACCAAGACTCTCAAGGCCAAAACAAACATGCATCAGCACATCGTCATGCGATGCTTGAAGCTGTTGGAGTCGCAGCGGTACATCAAGCTGATCAAGTCGGTGAAACACCCCACCAGAAAGATATACATGCTCTATAACCTCCAGCCTTCCATCGATGTGACCGGAGGGCCGTGGTTCACGGATAGCGAGCTTGACACGGAGTTCATTGACTCGTTATTGAGCGTCATCTGGCGCTTCATCTGCCAAAAAACATTTCCCACGGCTTTCCAGGAACGCTCTGCAAACACCAATATATTGCTGAGCGTCTACCCTGCTTCACACACGGGGTTTGCCAATCTTGACTCCATCATGGACTTCATCACCTCCAACAAAATCACAAATATTGACTTGGGTATCAACGATATCCGGTCGCTCTGCGAAGTCCTCACTTACGACGACAAGATCGAGGTGGTCAACGGCACCTCTGACCACTATAAGGCCACTTGGCAAAGTGTGCTAGAGGCGGGGTACGGTCGTCAATATAAGGAGCTTTCGAACTTGGACGAGCTGCAGAAACGCTTCGTGGCTCACCTCCTGCAAACGCACGACTTTGACTTGTTTGACCATTATTCTGTCATCAACGACGATGTCAACGAGGCCGACATTGCATATTTGGACGCATGGTCCCGGCTGTAGACATATTCTTCTGGCTCGAGACATCTGGTCCATGCAAAAGCATCGGAGGGCTGCTGTGATCGGTTTGGTATGTATTTGTAGTGTGGAAATAGCATCGCATTAAATCGTCATTATCAAGACTTTATTGGTTTAGGGGCGAGATATCCGGGAATCAAGCGCCGTTTTATACCCTTGAGCGGCTTGCATCTGTACCGGCGGCTTTGTGCTCATGCAGCTGCATATTCAAGCCCGTGTTTCAAGTTTTGCCACCATATCTGCTATAAAAGAAGCTGATGCTGCCCTTGTGCAAACAAATGCATTCATCCTTCATTTTACTATGTACACAAAGGGCCTCTGTTTTGCTGACACCTTTGGGGAGTTGCGTTTTTATTTGGTCCTTTGCAGGGAGATTCTGCCATCGTCGGAAAGTTTGTGGCTAAAGGGTTTTGGTGGCTGCAAAGACGCCAAGAGGATCCAGGATCAAAACTGTCTCAAAACAGCCAAAGCTAGTGTTGAGCTAACATATCCTATCAACGTTATGGCTCTTGAACTTCTTCGCCGATCGGTCCACGGCTCTTAGTTGGAACCTCAGCCCAATGATGGTGAAGCCTATGCACTCCAGGTCGTTGATGGGCACATCAAAGCCAAAAAGTGTTCCTACCTTGGCCACAACACGCATACCGCCCACTTGCTCAGCCGCAGAGAGAGACCGACCCGTGGCCTGCTTCGGCGAAACCACCATGATGAACGTGTGTTGCAGATCATACACCACTATACCACTCATGCCCACAAGATTGCGGTCACGCGACTCTAGCACCGTCAAAAGGCTCCCGTTATAGTCTGCAGTCAGGAGCTTGGGCAAGACCATTTGAAGATTAGGGTTCTTTTGTTCTCCAAAAAGGAGGTTCTGAATATAGTCCCGCCACATCATATGAAGGCCTTGGAATTCTTGGTACTGGGGTACCTGGTATCTATGAAGCAATTTGTCCATGTTTATACTTTGGCCTTGTTTGCGTGCCCGCAGGACTGCTCGGACGGCCTTCTTCTGCTTCGAAAGCGTGCTTTTGACATACACCTTCATAGCATTTCGGGTATGAAGCCTTCGTTCCGCCGTCGGCTTTCGCTCGTGGTTCTTAAACCAGTCGGATGTTCTTGTCTCCTCTTTTACGACCGGAGTGTCTGCCACGGTGGGAACAAGCGCTAGGTACGGCTCAGAACCGTCCTCCGCACCTCTATAGCGGGTGGCTAAGAGATTCTGAATTTGGGAGTCCAGCGAGTAACTCCTCTGCAAGAGATGCTCCTCAAACGATAGGTCCCTGTCCATTATAGTGGGTATACTCGGAGAAGCTGGAGTTGGTGGCGCTCTACCAAGATGCGTGACACCTGTACACCAACCGGACCAAGAGGCCTAGGAAGGAAGCTTATCTGAGAACGGCTTTTTCACATGCAGTGAACGGAGACTAAGCGTCTATGAAATTGGACTTGAGTTTCGGCCCCACCCAAATTACGTTGGGCACGATACCAACAGGCCTGGCCCCGAAATGCAAACAGCACACAGGATGGAGTTAGATGCCGGACATGCGATGAAATCAAAAGCCGCAGTATTCGTCTTGGCCATGCTTCGGCTGCTACGACCCCCCCATATTGGCAAACGTTTGTTCTCACACGTGCCCTTTGAGAATGAGCTAACACTGGTGGATGATGATCTCTTCAATCTAGAGGACTTCCAGCACTATCGGGAATCCCCGCAGGTCAAGGCGTTGAGGGAAAAAGCAATGGGTCATGACACCGGAGAGGCGACGGATGTTACACAAAGACTGAACATGACGCAGCCCGAGAGCAAATTGCCATTGTCACAATTGTGCCTGCTTCCCGAAACTGTGATTTTCACGTCGGAGCTTCAAAACCCATTCATCAACTTGGCCATCGAAGACTACGTGTATAATCGGATGCCTGCACCGAATGGCACCGCCAGCGACCGTTTGTTATTCTACACCAACTCGCCGTGCGTCGTGATTGGCAAAAACCAGAACCCGTGGAAAGAAGTCAATTTGCCGACGCTCACCTCGCTCCGCTTGCCGTTGATCCGCCGCCGGTCCGGAGGCGGCACCGTCGTGCACGATTCAGGAAATGTCAATTTCTCCTACATGACCACCAAGGATAACTTTGATCGGTTCCGGTTTTCGGAACTCATTTGTCGGGCAATCAACCCTCACCTTGGCCCGGAGAAGACCGTCACTGTCAATGTGCGGGGCGATATCGTCACCCAGAGGGGGTCCTACAAAGTGTCGGGCTCTGCATATAAGCTCGCCCGGGGCAAGTCGTACCATCATGGCACGATGCTCCTAAACCTGAAGCTCCATGTGTTGCGGCTGCTTTTGCGTCGAGACGAGAAGTCGTTGGGACGCGTTCATTCCAAGGCCGCCGTTGCTTCGGTCGCGTCTCCAGTCACGAACGTGCACCTAGGCAGTGAAGACTTTATTCGTCTTGTGGCTGGGGAATTTGGGAAAGCTGCCGCACGTGCCGAGAAGAAGCCTGGGGAGTTGCCCTGGTTTCACATCGATCCCCAATACGAGCTCCCAGAGGAGGTGCTTCAGACTGCACGTGAGCTCCAGGAGTGGGACTGGAACTACGGGGCCACGCCGAAGTTCACGCATCAATTCACTCACGGCGAGCGGGGTTTTCTGGCGACCTTTGAGGTTGGCAAAGGAGGTTTGGTGAAGTCCATGGCGTTGGAGGGAGCCAATGACGAAACCAGAGACGCGTTCCAGTACTTGGATGCAGTGCTTGCCCGTGGAGATGCGATCAAGTATACCGGGAGCAACTTGGCCGGCTTCGTGTTGGACGATGCAATGAGTGAGTGGCTAGGCAACTCTATCGACGGCACAACATGATTAGAAGCCCTGCCATTGAGGGCCGGGCTGGTTTGTCTTGGTATTGCATGTGGCCAAGGCCATGTCACGGGGTTCCTGCACACGCTGTTGACGTGGTGTACGGGGTCGTGGTGTACGGGTGTATGTACGGGTCGTGGTGTACGGGTGTGGATGTGCGGCGGTTATCAGCCCAAGGTGCATTCAGAGATTAGTTAGCGAAGAAGCACGGAATGTATATTGAGCGGCGCCAAGAGATTTCCTTATTAAGGCACCGGGAGACAGAGCGTGACAACATTAGACTACGGGTTCTGGAGCCCGTGTCTGCCCTTGTAAGGAGCATACTCCGGGGCAGTCCAGCCTTCCAACACGCTCTCGTCGTCCAAGGCGTACACCTCGATGCCCAACGGTCTGCAATTGTCGACCATCTTCTGGGGCTCGCCATCTTTCTCGCCCCAGTCCCAGTTGGACAAGTCGCCTCCCGGGCACGCGCTAATGGCGATGATCAAGTCCTGCTCGGCAAACATCTCAAAGTAGTCCGAGCGCGTGGCAGGCGAGGCCTCCATAAAGTACTGGTCGTACTCGTTCAAGCCGGTCACCTGGAACACGTTCAACACGTCGTGCACGTCGAACTCAGTCAAGCCCAAAGGGAGCACGGCACGCACGAGGTTGGAGTGGCAGTGGAAATCGTTATCCTCGCCCGAAATGAGCTTGTCCACGTAGGGATCGCAGCGAGTGCCCAAAGTGTCATTGATGCGGCCACCCCATTCGGTGTGCCTTCCTCCCAACGAGTCTGCGGTGATGGTCACCAACGGCCGCAAGAACGGCAACACCGACCATAATCTGTCGAAGGTCGACACGTGCGCCGAGTGCAACTGGCGCGTGCGGGCGGCCCAGAACCGTTCACGGGGGTTGTGCTGGTTCCAAATATTGAGGTCACATACCTGGGGGCCCTCCGGCGTGGTCAATCTGACAATGGACTTGGCGGGCACCTTAACGGCGATTCCTCGGCGTGGCGGGCACAAGTGGGACTCGACCTTTGTCTTTGGAGCCAGGGCAATCCTGGTGTAGAGGGGCTTATCGGCGTAGATCTTGGAACCTTTCTGGGGGAAGTAAGCGGGTCCGGGCTTCTTGGTCCCATAGGATGTTTTTTCGGGCACCTGGCTGCTAGCCGACGATTGAGACATGGACAAGAATGGAGGATGGATTAGATTGAACTGGGAGATGAGCAGATGAGCTGGGAGATGAGCAGAATGAGCTGGGAGATGAGCAGATGAGCTGGGATCAATTGATAGATTGAGAAGTGGCAGGGAAAAGTGCGGCGAGCCATGGCTTTATAGCCCGCGCGCAGGGAGGCCACGGCGGCGCATGTGTTTGTGGCGCTACTCCCCGGGTGGCGAATCGGAGGTTCCGGCCAGGGGAGCGCCGCCAACGAGTCGGCAGCGGGCGGGAACTGCCATTGTTGATGTGCACGGCCGACGGGACAACGGGCGTCGGAAATACACCGCCGCAACGCCTGGCGACGCGCGCAGCACCGCCGAGCACCCGCCGAGGACCCGCTCGCCGAGGACCCGCGCCGCATGCAGGACGCGCGCCTATATTGGCGGGCGCGGCATCTGTCTGGACACCTCGGGACAAGGGTGGAGCACCCACCAAAGGGACGGCGCAGATTCAGCAAGTGATGCACGAGTCTGGACATAATGGCATGGCACATGGCTGGTCTAATCTGACCAGTGCCAAAGTTAGACTCGGGGTCAGTAGGGCGGAATTGGTCACCCCACCTTCACCTCACCTCACTTCACGTCACTCACCTCACTTCACGTCACCTCACTTCACGTCACCTCACTTCACGTCACCTCACTTCACCTGGTCACCTGGTCCTTTGTGCTTGTGGTAGAACAATACATTTTTTAATACAACCGGGCCCATATTTACTCATCTCTTTAGATTGCACTAAAGTAGTATATTTATGTATTTTAGGTTAAACACCACTAAAGTGCAGAATACAAAGCTTGAACTCTAGCTAATTCCAAACTAGTAGTAGCTATAATTGTCGGTCCATAAACGCAAATGTCATGTAAATGTTGATCCAAGTTTCCAAATTGACTAGGCCATCACCTTAAAAAAAATCCTCTTGGGTTTTGTTAATTGCTTTTTATCATTTTGATAGAGATCCACCATGGGTGGCGCACTACCCATGGACACAATTAACCTGCGACTTGCGGTTACAAGGGGAAACCGTCGAACCGCACCTGGAGAAAGGCGTGACAAACCCTTGACCGCCTATCTCCGAGGTTCTAGACGACAACGGCACCAGCGCCGTGGTTGTGCCCAAATGCAATGTCGTGGGTCTCAGATGCAGGACAATTGGCACCTCAGGCGCCACTTGACCTACGGATAAGCCAAGGCGCCCCCGCCAAGTCCCAACACCCCACGTCTGCCAAGGATGGCACCATCGTGCCCCCACGCCTGCCAAGGATGGCACCATCGTGCCCCCACTCCGGCTCCTCTTGCGGCCGGGCCAGTTTTCATCTATATAAGCTTGGATGATCCCCCTTTTTAGGGATCACCAACTGATACACCTTCTCTTACGTCCTTGACGTTGAAACAACTACAAAAGAACATAACAATGTTTCTTAGGTATCATTTCGAGAATGTGTATGCAGAAAAGGTGTTTGTAATGTGGGCCACTGGAAGGGACAGTTTTGGTTAATTACACCTGTGAACCTTACATTAGGAACAGATTTTGATGTTCGATTCCTTTTGGACTATTATCCCGCCAAAGACCAAACTGTTGTATTTACCTTGTAAAGTCCGGTTACCGTTGAGGAACCAAAGTGACGTGTATTATTAACCATAAGTCTGAATACCGGTCAGAAATACCGAAATACGGTCAGAAATCCCGAGAAATCCCGAGAAATATCGAGAAATCCCGAGAAATCCCGAGAAATCCCGAGAAATACCAAGAAATACCCGTTCGCTTATTGGCTCTAAGATAGCTCCAGCTTTTGGACCACTATGAAGCATTAGAAACAGAATAATCAAATAAATGTAAAGGACTGATGCTCAAAACCCATCGCATTGTGAGATAAAGATATTACATGGCGTATTTGACCATTATTCATAAAGTAACCATGTAATATGGGAATGTGCTTCAACTTGACCAGAAATTCGATTCCCAAACTACCATAATTCGGTAGACACTATTTGTGCTTGGTAGTCCCACCATGGACTTGGTTGTTGGCATTGTGGAATCAACATCTGTGGAATGATTATGAGGTCAGTAGTGACGAAGTATGTGTTTTGAACACGGTGAGTTTTGACAGTGCCCGACGGGCGCACAATAAGCCATGAATGTGTTTTCTCAATGAATCATCCCCTCAAATTAACCATTGCTCAATAGCCATAGGGTTAGAGATTTTCAGCTAAGTATCAATCAACCATTGACTCTCTTTCACCATTGACTCTTTCACCATTGACTCTTTCACCATTGACTCTTTCACCATTGACTCTCTTTGCTGCACCTCCCAGGCTCAATATCCAATCAGGCAAGACCGTTTCCAGGCCGTTCGGACCCGTTTCGACCTGTGGCCATGAAAATGGAACCAGCCGGCTAAATGACTTAAAAAACCATCCTTATCCGGCCCACCTGAAGATCAATATCCTTATAGAACAATGTGCGCCACATATCAATGGTCTAAGCCTCGGCAGGTGATTTGTCGCAGACCGCTTGCGTGTCAATGGTCATTCAAATACCTGAGGGGCTTCAGCACCGCCTAGCCAAGAGTCAGTACTAGTGCAAGGATGCCAATGATTGAAAGTCCGTTGCATCACAAGAAATCTTTGTGTTTGGGTCAAACCCTGGGCTCTGCTGGCACAATGTTGCACCATCCCATGAACATTCCATAGTCCAGCAGTGAAATGCTGATGGTTTCAACTTCAGTTGAGTATCACCATTTCCCGCATTGACGCTGTGCCAAATTTCTCGGCTTCTCCCAAACCGTGCGCCCGCCTAAGCTTTGTTTGTCCATGTCTTCAACAGATCTTCATAGGACCACCACGCAATAGGGTGCTTCTAGTACCAGCCATAGAGTGCTTCTAGTACCAGCCATAGAGTGCTTCTAGTACCAGCCATAGAGTGCTTCTAGTACCAGCCATAGAGTGCTTCTAGTACCAACGGTTTTTAGTGGCTGGATGCACGGCTCATCCTAGCTCTCAATCCCATCTCTTATTTGTTCATTGATCAATAGGTTCCAGACAAATGGACTTGAACTATAGTCAGTCATCAAGTTTCACTTCCCATTGTGTCCATGGGTAGCGGACGGCCCATGGTAGGTCTGGGAATAATATGTCTCACTGCAGGCACCTGGAAGGACGAAACAAAGAGGCGCAGAATCGGTATTTGCCCGAGAGCATGACATTGTGTCCAGACTTGTGGTCTTGGATCCAGAAGCAAGGGTCGATCCGAATGACTCGAGCGTTCTTCGTTCTTGAATGGTCAGTTGGGGATGGGTCTCAATGAGACAACCAGAAGGCTATGCTCAACAGAAAACCTAGCCCTTGGACTAAGCGAGTTCTAGATGGCTTGAACCAAGGCCCTCGTATAACACTCGTATATCATCAGGCCATTCACAATGTCATCATGGGCCTCGCATTCACACAAGTAACCCAGAGTGTATTTCAAGCCCATAAAGGGTGGTTGCTTATGATTGCACTCTGTGTCGATGACATGATGATTGGACCAGAAGACTCCTGTGTGAAGGGTGTAAAGTCAAAACACTAAGAAATGCAACACGAAGGATTTGGGTGCACCAGAGAAACTCCTGCGAAGAACTTGGAACTCGGGGCCACTCGATTAGTTTGGCCCTTGAGGACTACCACAAGCTAAAAGCGTATGCTGGAGAGGGGAATGCCCAGTGCTTTTCACACGAGTCATTCCAAAGGTGGTCAAAATGTGCGGTTGTGCAACCATATCCCACTTCGATGGTACGCCTCGAAACCTCCTAGACTCGTTCCCTAATTCGAAGGTCCTGCTCAATAATCTCTAGTTTTAGACCCGCTCACGATCTCTCGTTTAGACCCGCTCACGATCTCTAGTTTAGACCCGCTCACGATCTCTAGTTTAGACCCGCTCACGATCTCTAGTTTAGACCCGCTCACGATCTCTAGTTTAGATTCGCTCACGATCTCTAGTTTAGACCCGCTCATGTCTGCTCACATGTACACCATCCGCAAGGTGCCGACGCATTTCCATGGCACTACCTATGGTGGATCTGACGGTTTCAATTTATCATCTTTCCCCAAACCCATGTATCGGATTCAAAGTCCTCAACGTTTCAATTCGGTATCATCATCCATATTTCAAGGCTGCGATATTGGAATATGACAGATTGAATCCAGGGGATTAGTTCCCATATCTGAAAATAAATGGGCTCCAAGTTCGGTTGGTGAGTCCAGCTCAACGCGCTCGGTAATTTTTTAGCACACCCAATGAGTTCATTCATTCCGTTCCGCTATGGTTCTAGAAGGAGTCTCTGGACGATCAGATTTATGCTTTTATAGCTTCTGCTGAGGGCCCAGCCCTTCGAGTCCGCACGTTTCCGGCTAGTTGTTGTACCCCTTGATTCTAGTTGACCACTAGGACAAATGTTCTTCAATACTATACTCCCTTAAAATGTGAGGAATGCTGTTAAAGGAGAATCGCATCATCAAGTGCTGGAAAGAAGTCATCGAAAGGAGAACTTTCAGCCGTGAAAGATGGAAATACATGCAAAGTGTAGCCGAAAGCATGTGTCCATTGCAATTGAAGTCGTCGGTGCTTGTGAATCAAAAAGCTGCTGCAATGTTTTCCGGGTCCCAACGCCGTTCCTGAGGACATGCATAGTATAGCCATCCAGACTCTCGATAAGCGTGCCCAGATTGTCCTGCTTAACTGTCGCGTGTTTCGACTTTACAGAATCTCAAGCACCCTCACTCCATTGCTCTCTGGCGCTCATCTTTTGAAGAATGTTGATTTGACCTGGGCCATTCACTAGGGGTTTTCCTGCGTGGTTTGGTCCTGAATGGCAACGTGTTCGTGTCAGAGGTGTCGGGATTTCGAGAAATGCCCCAAAGCGTCCCGCTTGATGACAGGTGACTCTGAAGTCCTTCGACGCCATTCCTTAGATTTCTTGACATCTCTTGATGTTTTTGGTGCGCTTGATGCCCGATGGTACTATTGATACCTTCTGCTTTTTTGAAAGTCCTTTTCAGAGATATTTGAAACCTTCTCCGATTCAACCTCATCGAGGACATCTTACCTATAGCTTGAATAGGCCCTGCTATCACCAGCACCTGTTCGATCAATTATCCAAATCTTCATACCAAAGAGCATATTGTTCAAACTCTCCGAATGGGCCGATCAATGTGTAACAAATAGGGTGGGCCCAGGCTTGCCCGAACCTGGTGTAGGCCATTCTTTGAACTGGTGGACTTGTTGCGTCTACTCAAAGTGGAGGCTGGCGGAAGGATGACTTTCTGATTGAGTTATTTGATTGGGGTTCTGATGGAGGTTCTAATGGAGGTTCTAATGGAGGTTCTAATGGAGGTTCTAATGGAGGTTCTGAGTGAGGTCGTGAATGAGGCTCTAATGGAGGTTCTGAATGAGGTTCTTTTTGCTGGATGCAATCGTGGCTGATTAGGCAGACCGTAGTGCCGTCTTCGTTTGCAAACCTGAACACAAGCATGGCTGATATGCCGACCCCGTTGCTAGAGGATAAATTCAGTTCCCCGTTCAAGCTATGTGCGATTTCCGCGCCGTAAATCAAACATGGACAGTATTCAGTGTTTGCTCAGTTGATTCGGTAATATATCCATGGCCTCAAAGAGTTAGCATGTACTTCCTCATCGGAGCTACTTCACTAGTAGCTTCTTTAGTGTCCTGATGGCCTCATTTCCTGGTATCGTGATTTTTTAAAGCTAGCGAGCCGTGCGCCTTATATACGTGCGAGCAGGGCCTCACCCGCAGAACCTTCTAAGTGGTTCTATTTGTTTCACTCACTAGATTAGGAAAGCCAAAGCAGCATGATGGCGGTTTTGTGTAACGCTTATGTTTCAGGATGCGCAATATGCACGATCTTTTCTTTCAACAGTTACAGGCCTTGCTTTTGAGCAAACAATCAGCGGCTGGATCGGCGTATTTAGCGTAATCCCTAGACGGCAGTTTGACGGTAGTTTTAAGGCATGTTTCCGTTTCGTACCCCGAAGTGGCCATCACGTGCAGGTGAGGACCCCACACCGGCGGATTCGCGGTGCTGCAATTCGCAGCAGTTTTCCGCGGATATCCAGATGGGTGCAGGTCTAAAATGCGGGGCACATATATAACCTCTCCTCCGCTGTTTTTCTCTCCTTCTGTTTTTTCCTATTCCAAGTCTTTGGCAACTCCTTCTTTACCACTCGGCATCGCCAAAATTGCCTCCTGGGAACCCTGACCTTGTTATCCCCGAACCCAACCTGTCAATCTCCGTCCTCATAGTCAATTCGCTCAGAGTCAGTTCGCTAACAGCCCGCTCATAGCCAGTCTGCCAGCTCACCTTTCCTTCGCCACTCCCTCAGCTTACTCTCAGTTTACGCTGGTCGTTGACGCTCATCACTGTCAAGCCTATTATGTTGTCGGGTCTTCGCAGCTCCCGCGTTGCCATCACGAGGGCACTTTCATCGACGCAGCCTGCTCTTGCGGATTATGGCTTTATCGGCCTCGGCGCAATGGGCCAACACATGGCCAGGCACGTGTATAACCACTTGGAGCCTTCTGACAAGTTGTTCGTGTATGATACTGCACCGGACCACGTGTCGTCTTTCATTGATACCGTGAAGGCCGCCAACCCTGGCGCCAAAGGCACCGTGGAGCTGTTACCCTCAGTCGAAGCCTTCGTCACTAATGTGCCTAGTCAGTTGGACTTCATCATAACCATGGTCCCCGAAGGGAAACACGTGGAAGGCATCGTTACCGAGCTCATTAGCCACTATAAAATGCAGGCCAACTCTAAAAACACCGTCTTCTTGGACTCGTCCACCATTGACATCCAGACCTCCACTAAGGTCCACGATTTCGTCAAGAAAGAGATTCCCGGCTTCGACTTTATCGACACCCCCGTGTCGGGCGGTGTGGCTGGGGCCCGCAACGGCACCTTATCGTTCATGCTTTCTAGGGAGTCTCACAGCCACATCTCGCCGCCGTTGACAAAAGTGTTGAACTTCATGGGCAAGAACATCTTCCCCTGCGGCGCCAAACATGGCTCGGGACTCGCAGCCAAGCTTGCCAACAATTATCTTTTAGCCGTGACCAACTTGGCCGTGGCTGATTCGTTCCAGTTGGCCAAGGCTTTCAACTTGAACCTCCAGCACTACGCCAAGTTGGTGGCTGTGTCCACAGGCAAGTCGTGGGCCTCCGTGGATAACTGCCCCATTGCTGATGCTTACCCGAAGGAGATGAACTTGCCCGCAGACGCAGGCTTTGCCGGAGGATTTGTCTCTAAGTTGACCAAAAAGGACTTGGTCTTGGCCACGGCATGTGCCGAGTCGGCCAACCGCTTCTTGTACTTGGGCGACGTCTCCAAAAAGTGGTACCTCAAGGCGTGCGAGAGAGAAGACTTGGCCAACCGCGATTTGGGCGTCTTTTACGAGTGGCTTGGAGAGCTCGAGGAAAAGGATGGTCTGATTGTGGATACCAAGACCAATGAGAAGTTTAACATTTGAGAGCTCCTCCACTGGGCGGCTCAAGACCTGCTTTATGACCGGTGCTTTACGACCGGTGCTTTACGATGGGTGCTTTCTGGACTGGCTGGGTACTTTGTGTTCCCTAGCGTATCGTTTATTCATGCTTGTCCTGAGGCCTATCGATTAATCACAGCTTAGCCAATGCACCACGTGATGAAAGAATCGCCCGTCATGAAACAGTAAATCAACATCAATATCGCCGAACCCCCAACTAATCGTCATCGTATAATGATCAACGTTATCATCGTAATACATTATTATCACCAGCATATCACAAACATTCCATGTTCTCTTTCACATTTGCCGATTATTGGGTATCCACGACTAAAGTAGCCTTCAAGCGTAGCTTGAGGTCTATATGCAGCACCGAGTCAATATTCGCCGGAAGATCCGCCCTTTCTCTGCTTGTTTAGGCCGCCAATGCCGGACATCGCCAGATTATCAACACATCTGGTCGGCGTCGGTTGAACAAGTTGGCTATTTGCCCCGATAGCCGTGAGCTGGGTCTGGGACAGAAGGCTCAGTTACTCATGAAGCAGTGCCCGATATTGCCACTTGTCGAGCATTCAGTTGCACATAGCAGCCAAGGTTGTGCCAGAAAGAGGCATGCTCCAAGAAATGCCCCAAGCTTGATATCCATCCACGGGTAGTTGCACATTCGGAGCATGTGTGCAGTAGAGTGCTGGTTTCCCGAGATGCAAAGGTGTTTCGAATCGTTAACTTCAGTTTCATTGATCCAAATTCAGGCAACTGTTCGAGCGGTCACTCATAGTTGGAGGACTCTGGACGTTTCAGGCGCGTTTCATAAGGCATACCAGGTAAGGAAGCCGCTGGTTGGATCACTGGTGAGAGCGACCGGTTCAACCCCCCCCCCCCCCCCCCCCAGTTCAGGCACCGGTTATCTCGAGAGAGCCTGCTGGATTAGGCACAAACCCAATATCTTGGGAGTACTCGTCAATTGTGGATCTGCTGTCATCGGAGTCCGGCCCCAGCACTGGCTCCAGAGGAATATCTGGCACCACGCCGAAACTCTTTTGCCTTGTCTTGTTGGCCATGAAGTTGACCTCGTTCTCGTGCCGGGAATCTTGATAGTGCTTGGTGAGCCGGGGGTTATCGAGTTTTCCAAGAGAATCGCAGATGCTGAAACCGCCAAGCGCTGTGGGGGCCAAATCTGTCATGGAGTCTGTGACGGCGCTGCGGCCGAAACCGAGCCCGTCTTCATTGATGCTTGCGCTGGAAAACGTCAAAAGGGGAATGGTTTGCTCCATGGGCAAGTCCTCATCCAGGTTAGTGTGGAAGATTGACAGAGCGACGGACGAGTTTCGGGAATAGTTGGGGTTGCCGTTGAGCCCGCCGAAATCTGCCAAATCCGTGGCGTACTTGTCAACGAGGCTGCGATGTGATGCCGACAGCCTGCTAGACGAAACACTGGGGGACCGACTTCTAGCATGTTCCCCAAGGCTGCTTGAGTGCTGTAGACCGGCTTGCGGGTTTAGTAAAAGATCAGCAGTGGGTTCCAAGTGCGAAGCTTCTTTCGAGTGTTCGGGAACTAAACCGTTGATACCATCGACGGACTGCGAGCCTCGCTCCACTGGCTTGGTGCTTTGGGTTTCTGTGTGTTCGTCTTTCTTCAATGCGCCTCTTTCAGAACCCTTTCCAGTGTCTCGTTCCTTCATGGTTTCTTGGAAGTCTTCAGATTGGCTCGGCCGGGATTTCGCCAACTCACTGCCTTCTGACGGCTCACTCATAAGCATGTCAGAGGCTTTTGAGCCTTTCGAACTCCTGGAGTGGTTGGAGCTTTTGCTTCCGCTCGACTTGGTGGAACGTGCATCTGACGAGTTCAGCTCGAAATTATCAAGCTGTTTAAAGAGCTTGTTTTTTATTCCGATCGGCTCAGCTCCAGAACGCACAGGCGAACGGTCGAGTCGAAGCGGTGACAAGCTTAACGAGGAGTGGTTTCTCTCGTACGCAGGAGGCAAGGTATCCAGAGTACCTTGCAATCCCAAGGCGTCGAAGGCTGGCGGATCGCGGGACGGCTGGGGGGCCTTTAAAAGAGGTGACGCTACGGGCGAAACTGCGGGAGTGTAAGCCCTGGCCTGTGGCGATCCTATAGCATCCAATACATCAGCATTGCCGGGCTGATATAGGTTTGACTCTAAATGGATGGAGTTGTCCCGCTCGATGGGGTCGTCATTGTTGGATAGACTGTTGATGTGGCGGAACTCAATGGGGGTCGCAGCCCTTGAAATGTCGGAGTGGTTGGCTGTGTCGAGAACGGAGAGAATGCCACTCCCGTCCATGGTGGCATCTATGGCTGTCACTTCAGGTGAGCCTATAGGCGACTGAGTGTATTGAGGAAGGAACTCCAGCTCCGGGTTATACCTCGGCAAAAGTGTCAAGTTGTGCGCCGCAAGAGGCGAGTATAGGTGGATTGGGGAGTCGATCAGGATTTCGAAGTGCTTTCTCTTGTCCGGATTGTCTAGATCCTGCCTGGAAATCCGAAGAGATATCTTGATCCAATGAGTGCACTGGATATTTTCCACCGCTGTGTCAGGATGGATTGTGTAGGTGTGTTTTTTGTTCACCAGCGAGGGCACATACATCTGGAACTCAAGCTCCCTGGGCAACACCTCGTCGTCAGGGTCAGGGTCGCCCTGGCCGCCGTTTTTCGAGAGCAACGACATGTTCTTGTTGGCCTTGTGCTCTAGCAAAAGGTATTTTCGAGATGGCTCGGTTCGGTGAACGCTTTTGCCGTGGCAATAGTAGTTGCAGTCTTGGGTGATGAAGATCCGGATGCGGTGTAATGCCACTTTCCCGTACAACGGGATGAACTTCAATGAGATGGGGAGAAAGGTGTCCAACACCACCGACTTGCTGGCAATGACAATCTCGTAGCGGAGCTGGTCTTCCCAGTCTCTCTCAATCACTATAGGCTCGTTTTCCTCCACGCTGTTATCGCAGGGAATGCGCACCACCTTGATAGGTAGCCTGCCGCTGAGATTGGATTTGAAGGTCGTCAGTCTTGAGATGGACGCCTCGAGATAATAGTGCACCACGCCAAAGTTCACCAGAGTAGTTTCAGGAGACAGCGCCGGAATGGGATGTTCAAAGTTGTAGACGTAGTCGCCTGGCATGGCACTGGCGATTTTAGAGAGATCGGCCTGTGACAGCCCCGAAAGCACGGCAGTCAAATCCTGGAAAGAGCTGACAGGCGTCAAGCCCACAGTGGGGGATGGCACCGTCAACGACGACGCGGCTTTTCTCACCAACGACGACATGAACAGCGGGCTGGCCCCGTTTTCGGCTTTGACGGTCGCAATAGGCGATAGTTGCAGCTCCAACGCCACCGCATCCTCGGGGCGGCCTTTGCCCGAAGGGACATACATGTCTGCGCCATGATTGGGCACAGGGTTCTCTGCGTTGTAAAATGGCCAGGAATGATTGACCAAGTCATTGACCTCGGCGTATACGTTTCGTTTCGGAGGGATACCCTCGGGCCAGTCGGTCTTCTGGATGCCTCTGAAACTCAAACTAATGGACTTGAGCTTGCAGGGCTTCAAAACACGCACCACCAAACACCCTCTCAAGAGCGTTGGGGGCCTCTGCTCGTACTCGGCGGGCTTGAAGCCTTGGACGAATAAGTGCTTTTCTGCGGGGACAATGAACACCTGGAGCGAAGACGTTTGAATGGAGGGCGTGTCAGGCAATTGGGGGGTGAGGGAGAAGTCATCGTTGGCGCCAGGATTTAGCGTTAAGGAGGTATCGGGAAAGAGGGGTGAATTCGGGGCTTGAATCATGGGGCAGGAAGCAGCGACTGCGGAAAGTGTGGGGATGGCACTAGAGATCTAAATGGTATTGGTGTGGAGTAGTAGCGGATGATAAGCAAGGAAGCTAGGATGATTGCGCAATTCCCCGGCCTGCATACAGGCGTGATTTGTATACACACTCGGGCTTTGACCATGGCGTGCATTTGGCTGTAGCCCGACGAAAGGGGTCGTCGAGGGCGGAGAAAGCCGTATATGGACTAGGCGAAGGAAAAGAGTCTGTGTGCATAGCACATGGCAGTGGATACGGCGGAGTTTAGATACCGGAATGGGGCGGCGGAATTAAGCAGACGCATTGCGAGGCCGGAACTGAGACGTTGCGAGGCCGGAACTGCGACGTTGCGAGGCCGGAACTGACTGATCAGTTGAAGTCGGAAATAACAAAGCGTCTGGATTCGTAGGAATCAGGGGATATAAATTGATTCAATACATTGGAGAAGTGCCGGAACGTGGCTACACCCGTCACTCAGCTTCTTGGGGAAATGACGTTTTTGACCGTACATTGGAAAGGAGTATACCGGAAGTCAGGCAATTGACCGGAAGTCGGATACTTGACCGGAAGTGCGGGGCCTCGCAAAGGCAGACCCCTTCACCACGTGATCTACCCTATGGCACCTGTCAAAAGACACAAATTGTACGGGGAGAGCGACTTTTGGTGGCGATACCCTCGGATCTCACGTTGCTCGTGGCCAGTTCCGGGGCACGAGCCCAGTTCCGGGTTCTTCAGCGCAGTTGCAATTTCGGGACACAAGCGCAGTTGAGAGGCCGGATATCGGCCCAAATGCATGAGTACGGTTCAGGTTAGCCAGTGCCGCATTGGCCCCGATGACCCTCGGGAAGTCTGATATCCGGAAACTCACGCCGCGCGCAACGGCGGAGGCCGGCACGTTGTCGGCACGTGACCGTAAAATCTCATCGGTCTCATCCTGCCATCACGTGACAGGAACGTGACCGTAATATCACACCGGTCTCATCCAAACCTGCCATCACGTGACAGGAACGTGACCGTAATATCACACCGGTCTCATCCAAACCTGCCGTCACGTGACGCCCTCTTCTACACGCTCGCACCCGCCCTGCACTGGCGTATGCTCTCTTCCTCCTTCTTCCTTCGCCGGGTGCTCCAGCATGCCCCCCTTGTGCGGCGGGTGGCGTCTTTGCACACTCAAGGTTCCACCATAGAGCTGCTCAGCCACCCTGAAAACTATAAGGGTATCCTCTCCAAGTACGGCTGGGTATTGGTCAAAAACACCCACGTGGCCAGGGGATGGACGCAGACGGAAGTTAACAGCTACCTCGACCAGCACCTGACCCCCCAGCAACTCCGTGACAAGCAGCACCTCCAGGCGGTGGTGGACCAGTGGATGCAAGGCGCGGATTTGGGCGCCAAGCCCAAGCACAAGAAGAAAACCGCCGAGGACGTGCGCAAGCTAGAAGAGTTGAAGCTCTATCTCCAGCAACTGAAAGAGGAAGGCAAGTTCAGCGGCACGCGGGCCACCAAGGCATCGGCGCTGCTGAAACGAAAGGTGTCCAGCCTGCAAGTGACCTTCACGTACGCATGGAACTACTACATGGCCGTTACGTATCCCAAATGCAAGGACCTACCGCCGAAGGAGGCGCGAAAGCTCGTGGCGGCACAGTGGCGGCTGATGAGCATGGACCAAAAGGATGTCTACCGGATGGAGTACTCCAAACTTCTTGAGGAGGGGAAGGATATCTTGCATGGGGAGATTGTGGACCGTGAGGTCAAGATGAAACAGACGGCGCGGCTCCAGCTTTCCAAGAAGCGCAGTTTACGCCGGAAGGCTGACGCTTTGAAGGCTTTGGAACAGCGCATGCACGACAGCATCCAAGCCAAAACGACTGATGCCCATGGTGCGGATCATTCCGACTAGCTTCGCTCGGGGCTTTCCAGCTTTACCGTCTGTCTTTGACAATCTAGCTTTGATGATCTAACCTACTTGCTCGGTGCACTCGACAGCCCAGCACTTGACGGTCAGCACTCAACTGTCCAGCACTCGACGGTCAGCACTCAACTGTCCAGCACTCGATGGTCAGCACTCAACTGTCCAGCACTCGACGGTCAGCACCCAACAGCCCAGCTCTTTTCAAACTGCGCTACTCAGTGACGCTCTCACAGTCTTGGCAGAAACTCACCGCTGATAAGCACCGAACCATGACTGGCCAAACATCTTGGTGCCGGCTAACTGCAGGTCTCAAGCAAGTGGCGACCAATGTGATTCCACATGCAAAGGGTGTACTGAAAGCACTGTTACAGCTGCTTCACTGAATGGGAGACACGGCGTGAAGGCTGATCCAAACGCTAATGCGTCCTTTGGGTTGCCGGAGGTGGCCGGCATGAACGATGCGGTATGTGCAGGCCCCAACATTGTTGCAGCATATTTTCTTCATCCTGTGCCTTAGAGCGATCTCTTGTTCTCCATATCGAGGCATTGTTCATAGAGCCTGGTTCTCGGGCTACCCCTGCCCAGATTAGACCATACTTTGAGGCGTTCTCTCAATAACGCTATATACAGGAGCGTCAGGGCACTGCTTGACCAGGTTCAAGCATGCACCATGGGGTTCGGATGGTCACGTGACATACACCCGGAGGCGGTCACGTGGCGCGCACTCGGCCCTACGTAATACATTAATGCAGGCCGGAGTGGCATTGTAGAGTACAACAGAGGCATCGCCATTCCCGGCAGGAGCGGGAGTGGAAGGGACGGGCACGTGACGCTGGGTTTCCCACGTGGTCTCGGCGCACGTGAGCACAGCACGCGCGAAGAGTCACGCGAGCGCCGGAGCGTCTTCATCGGCAGGGTCATAGCTCCCGAGGTCATAGACCTCAAAGTTGTCCGCGTCAAAAACCGAGCCCTCGGGCACGAGAATGCCGAAGCGAGTTTCGTGGAGCGCCCGGATACGGTGCCATGCAGGAACCCCGGCGAACGCGTCCTGGAGCCCGGCCAAGATCTCTCGGTACGTCGCCATGTCCACAATGAGCAGCACCAGCGTCGGACTCATGTACTCTTCGGGAAAGACGGCCACATGGGCCTCGAAAACACGCAAAAAGGAGCAGCAAAAGTCGGGGTGGAGGTCCAAAAACCGCCGGCTGCGCAGGATCAACGCGAGCAACGCCGTCCACTGCGTCAACGAGCACACGTTGGCCAACACAAGAAAGTGCACGAAGCAGAGCTGCACCTCGGCCAAGAGAATGGTCACGTCGTGTCCAAAGAGCTTGTGGAGGTACCACGAGCGGTCCAAGAAGTCGCCCGTGACGTCAGCTGCAGGGGCCGCATCGCGCCGCACGTGCGTCTGAAGGATGGTGTAGCGGAGCTCATCGCGGTGCGTGTGCAGGAACGACTGTCCGGGGTCTCTCTGCCTCAACACGTCTAGTAGCACCATGTTCTCCTCCAGCAGGGGCGTGGCGGTGGACACCGCGCTCTCCGGGCTGGCCAAGTAGCCATGCACGGCAGCGAGGTCCAAGAAGCTGGTCAATTGCGCCCATCGGTGGCGGTCCTCCGGGTATTCCACCATGTAGGGGTAAAAGCGGCCTAAATCATGCAAGAGCAGCGGCGTGGGGGAAGCCAACGCCGATTCCGACTGCATGTTCCAGGCAATCACCTGGTGGTCGTCGCAGTGGAACCACCAGCCGTAGCGCACTGCCGAGCCCTCGTCGAGCGTGCTGGAGTAGTGGAGGAAATGAAGGCCCTTGGGGATGAGTTTCACGCCCTTGAACACGTTGTTGACGGAGAAAAACTGCGAGTCGATGCCCACCACGGCGCCGGGGCCAAGCTCGGGGACGTGGTCCACGAGAAGCGTTCCGAGCGGCGGTAAGCTCATGGTATCCCTTGGGATTTGCGCAGAGACTGGGGTGTCGTTAGCCTCATGTGTGGGTGATGTATGGGATGAGCTCATGGCATCCCTTGGGTCTGCTCAGATGAGACTGACCGTCTTTGCATGTCAGGTTAATGCCATGCGCGCGCATGGCCCGCGCACGCATGCGGACGTTGCGCGCATGTGCAGGACGCAGCCTAGTCGATCTCAAACTCCCGTCCCACAGTGTCAGCAAGGCCCTCCGAGTCCAGGCGTAAGAGGTGGTGGCGCATCATGGTGGACATGATGAAGCGGTCGGTGAAGCCGCTCACACGGCCGTTCCCGGAAGGCTCGTGGATAATCAAGTAGTTCAACAGGAGGCGCTCGAAGATCTCCATCACCTGCTTCAAGGGCGCCGAGTCCTTGACTATGAGGGTCAGTTTCTCGGGCTCCACCGCCACGAACTTGACGGCCTTGTATTGGCTGCATATGGCTTGCTCGTAAGCCGCCTGCTCGTCCTGTAGAAAAGAAGGCACGCGTGTCCTGAAGCAGAACATCGCGTCCGCCAGCTGCACGTTGCCCAAGGCCGCCAACATCAGCAGGTAAATGTCGGTTTTGTGGAGGTAGCCCAAATCAAGCGGGCACGCGGCGCTGGCCACTAGCGGGTAGCCCTCATTGCGGTCGTCGGCGAGGATTCCGTACATGACCCGGAGATCGTACGGCACGGCCGGGAACAAGCACATGTGGCGCATGGCGTGCAATGGCGTCATGGCCCGCTTGACGGCCACGTTGGGGATGCGGTCCCGCACGCGCTCGGGCAAGCTCGAGAACTCACAGAGCCCGTCGCCTTTATTGGCGTTGACCAAATGCGCCGGCGCAGGCCCATACTCGCCCTCCTCATTCCCACCAGCGCCGTCCCATCCAGCGCCCCGGTTGAACTTGTGCGACAACCACGCATCGTAAATGTTCTCTTCGCAGAGCCAGTCGTTGACAAACTTGGCGGTGATCACGGCGATCATGATGGGGATCACGTACGACACCGCGCCCGTGAGCTCGAACATGATCACCACCACCGACAACGTGAGCTTGGTGATGCCGGAGAAGAAGGAGGCCGCGCCAACCACGGCGTACGACGACGGCGACACAAGGCACGACTTGGCGGTGCAGGTGGCCAAGTAGGAGGCGTCGAGCGAGTTCTGGAAGCCCTGGCACATGATGCCAAAGAGCCGCCCCACGGCCGCGCCCATCACCAACGACGGCATGAGCACGCCGCCCGGGAGCGCAAGCCCGTAGGTGTAGGTGGAGAGCACGAAGCCCTGCGCCGCGATGTAGGCGAGCTTGGCCGCACTGGACACCGGCGACGCGTCGCACATGAAGTTGATGGAGTTGGTGGTGGTGGGCGTCTGGGCCGCGGCGCTGGCGGGGCAGTCGGTGAAGAGGAGCTTCAACAACGCCCGCAACGGCATCTTGGCCATTCGAACCGGAAACGACGCCACGGCCGTGGCCACGGCCACCATGGCCAACTCCACGTACGGCGCCCAGCGCGGGTGCACGCCCAAGACCGAGGCGATGCGGGCGTAGAGCCGGCGCTTGGCGGACTTCTGGGCAAACCGCAAGTACGCCTGCGTGTAGGCGTGGCCAAACAAGCCGCCGAGCACGCCCAAGAGAACAAACGGCACGCACTCCATGAAGAACCAGCTGATGTTGCCGAACAGCACGTCAAAGAGCGCCTGGTCCATGAAGTGCTCGCCCTCCGTGAACACCTTGAACCCCGACATGGCCACCACCGCGATGGTCGCGGACACAAACGAGTTCCACATGATCTTGGTGGGCGAGAAGTACGACGGGAGGAGCTCCACCACGAGCAACACGCCGCCAATGGGCGAGTTGAAGGCCACGGCGATGCCGGAGGCCGCGGCCGCGCTGAGCAACTGGCGGCGAATGCCCTCGTGGCCGCGGCCGCCGTAGATGCGCTGGAAGCACATGCTGAGGATGCAGCTGGCAATGTGCACCAACGGCCCTTCGCTGCCGAGCCAGAGCCCGGAGCCCACCACAAGCACCAAGGTGGCGGTCTTGTACAAGAGCATGGGCGGCGCGAGGTACTGCGCCATGGAGTAGTTGAAGCCGGCGATGATGAGCTTGATTTCGGGGATGCCGCTCTGCTTCATCAACGGCGCGCGCGTGAGCGTGATGGCGCCGGCCACCACCACAAACAACACCACGAACATCACGTAGATGGGCAAGCCGACGGCCGCCGCCGAGGCCCACGTGGTGTGGCCCGTGACCAACTGCAGCCAGTCGTACCAGTCGTCGGCGGGGCACGTCAGGTAGGGGTTGAGGAGCGACCAGCGGTCGAGGCGCGAGAAACAGAGGCCCTTGCGGAGGTCGTTGAGCCACACCGACGCCAAGTCCAAGAAGATGGCCACGTAGCCGACCAAGAGCGCGGTCACCACGAGCACGGCCCACTTGGGCGGCGCCTGCACCTGCCAGTGCATGCTGGACTCCTTCAGCCAGTCGATGTAGGTGTTGTCTTCGTAGAGAGCGGGCTGGGGGGCGTCGGCGTGCGCGGGCTCGAGCGCGTCCTCCGCGAACCGGACGCTGGGGATGTGCTGCACATGGGCGTCTTTTCCCATGTTCACGTTGGGAGGGGGTGTTGCGTGGGGCCTGGTGGAAGGAGTCTTGGCGCGTGAGAGAGAGAGAGAGAGAGATATGCATGGAGACCAGTGGCGGAGAGGATGGACTGGCGCGCACGGGCCATGTTCATTGTGCAGGTGCGCACCCCGGCGTCCAAAGACTCGAGTCGCTCGACGCGGCTTCGGTGCATGCTTCGTCTTAACAAGACATGTTGACGGGGTAGCGTGTTAGGCAGCCTGGATGGATCTGTTTTGGGAGTACCTCCTAAGCCCAATCAGACATCCGCTGGTGGGTGCGAGTGTAATGGTGACGGGACGCCGGTGGCCTGCCGAGAGGCATGCAGGTCTGCGTCCCGCCGTGCATAACTCACTGGGGCCGTGTACTGGGTGCTGCAGGTCAGTGGGGCCGTGTACTGGGTGCTGCAGGTCAGTGGTTCCCCGGGGATTCCAGCCCATCTATGGGGTTCGACTAGCGCTGTTGTTTTGGCATGGCTGGCAATTTTGTGGTTTTTCGCTCGGTCTACTTCAGTCCACTTGCGTTTGCAGGAAAGATATGGAGAGCTATTCTGAATATTTTTGGTTTTCATTGAACATCTTACTTTTATTTGTCTCTGCAAGCTCAAGGTAGCAAGGTACTTCATGCATACATCATAACCACCGAACGTCATGGAGTAAATATAGAGTGAATCATGTCTACAGTAGTTCACCGGAAAAACACCAGCTCAGCACGAAATCGTCTCATTTTTACCCGATTCAAATCCATGGGGTTCCTTGAAGCCACCAAGGGCCACGGAAAACACTTTAACCAATCTCAATGGCTTGAAGCAGGCTCCACTTTTTGGAACGGAGATAATTAAACATTGATAAAGGGATTCGAGCCGTCAAAACCCTCCATACTTCTCCGCATCTATGCTAATGATCTGCTTGTGGTTGGCACTTTGGACATGTGTCTAGAGCTAAGATATGAGCAGGAACTCCGGATTGGACGCTTGAAGCCACCAAAGTTCTAGGGACATCAAAGAGGGACATGCCCCCAAAACCCATCACATGATGATCCGAAAAGACTCTTTACTCGAGTTTGGACCAGAAGATGCCCGGCCTGCTGCTCCAAGAGTGCGAGGACAGCACTAATGACCAATACGAGGAGATTGTGATGAGCCGAATGGTCCATCTTTGGACAATTGCGATCTCAGCACATACTGTCTGTCCGAAAGTTGCAATGACCTTATTCCATCATCCCTACGATTCGAGGATGAAACACTTCAACACTGCTGAGCTGTTTGAGGTGGGATCTGACCCTCTTTTCGGAAGCCATCTCACTAGCATCTTGGGGTCTGTTCTTCTCCGACTTGTGAACCTTCACTAGCAGTATAAAATGGCTTCAAGTCTCATCAGTGGGGATCTTTGACATGCCGAGTCTCCTCAAGTAAGACGCAAAGATCTCTCGTAGCTAGAGTAGGATTTTGCCCCGAGTCCATTTCAAGTCTTAGGTCCGTCAAGTCTTAGGTGCATCAAGTCTTAGGTGCATCAAGTCTTAGGTCCGTCGAGTCTTAGGTCCGTCAAGTCTTGGGCCATTTCAGATCAAAGCGGACAGCATTTGTGCAAAGAGCAGTTCCCAATGACAGACCTGTATTCGTGGTTATCACAAGGTTCCTCATCTTCATCGTTGGTGCTGTTCTCATATCCTTTGGGATCAGCAGGCACCGTTTCCTCGATCTGAAATCATGTAATTCAAGACGAGTTTTTCCATGTAATTGTAAGATGTAATTTTGTACCCATATCCCACTATCTTTATACCTCGAAATTGCTTGGTCTCCTAAGTCCTTCATTTCGAAGGTCCTGCTCAGCATTTCCTTCGACACATGCTCAATTTTGTTCCCAAGCACAAGAAATCATCAACATAAAGTGCTATGAAAAACCATCGACGATTTTTTGCAGTAAATGCATCTCAACGACGTGTGCATGTAACTAGGGAGAGACTCGGTCTGGACGTTACAGCGATGCAAAATATCAACGATGCTATTCCAGATAATAGCTTCCTAGGGGTAGCTCCCATCCCAAGACATCCAAAGCTGGTGTCATTGGTGGGAGCAAGTACCGATTCCTCGAACAAAATTCCACAATCATTGTTGAGGCACAAAGGTCTGCGAATTGGATCTTCTGGAAGAAGCATGCCAAGCTGAGATGAAGGCCAAGCTGAGATGAAGGCCAAGCTGAGATCAAGGCCAAGCTGAGATCAAGGCGCATGAGGAATCGAACCTTCTCCCCGGTCCTCGGTCCCTCTGGTGTCAAACCTATAGAATGTCGAAGGGTTTCGCAATCAAAGATGAGAACAAGCACAAAGCGAGGTCGTTGCCAAAGGCCATTCACACACTGAAGGAGTTGACTACCAAGAAGCTTTTGCACCTGTGATTTCCTTACAGGTTTGCGCTTCCTACTCTCCTTTGCTACTCACCACAATATGGCAAGTATCAGATGGATGTGGAAACGGCATTTCTTGATGCTGAACTCGTTAAAGACATGAACCAAGTTCCTGGATTTCTGCTTTAGCCAAAGAGAGGATCTGGAAATTACGTATTCAAACTCAATAAGTCACTGTATGGTTTGAAGCGAGCTCCTCTTGTCTGGAATTTATTGATCAATGATCACATAAGAAAGATTTCATTTTTAGCTCATTCGAAACCCTATTTTCCAACGGTCAATGACCAATGGTCAATGGTTCATTTATTACTTCGTTCCTCACGAAAGGAGCTTGCCCGTACAGAAACTTGTTGAGTTTCTGACATATTTTCCCTTTGGACCATTAGGTTTCAGGGAGAACCGTTTTTGATTCATGGAAACGTCTTACGAGCTTCTGTTTAGAAAATCTCTCGTCCATTTGACGTATTATCATTTTGTGACTTGTGACAACAGCGAGATCTTTAGACTCTCAGGAGATAGGACAGGAATAAGGCCTTACCGTAGTCTGTCCCTTTAACTAGACTGTAGCTTTTTGCTGCAACTCGTGCTTTGTATTTGCCACCATCTTTGATTGCGAAAACCAACGCCATCCTATAGGCTTAACTCCTGGGGACAGAGAACTGGTGAGAAGGTCCCATTTCTCTCTTGCTTCACAAGCTGTCCATTTCAAGTCTTGAGTCCATTTCAGGTCTTGGGTCCATTCAAGTCTGTTTCAAGTCTTCGGTCCATTCAAGTCTGTTTCAAGTCTTGGGTCCATTCAAGTCCATTTCAAGTCTTGAGTCGACCTCTAGTGGAATGGTCTCCAGTGGGCAGGAAGTGAGTGGCGGTGGTTCGACCAGGTCGTTCAGATGACCCGGCAAGCAACGATGGCAGCAGATACCGCAACCATACCGGAAGAAGGCATTGTCCCAAGGCAGAGCCGCAGACCATGCGAGACAACACTCGGCCCACATGACACAATTTGCGCCCCACATCGCTCAGGCATCGGCCAGGAAGCACTGCTCTGGGGTGAATCACAAAAAACTTTTTATCAACATAAAGACAATTGCAACGAATCAGATATACTTCGCCGCTATGGCCAAGAGTCCAATGCGCGTTGCGCCATTTCAGTGAAGTTGCTTCGTCTGGGACGCAATTCCAATTCGGGAAAGCCTGGAGGACTTCCTTGAGAACTCACCAGTGAGGCGAGGTGTCGATCCATGCTAACCAATACCCATCGTGATTCGAGATGATGAGGAAATTCACCTTGACAAGATAGATTCGGGTGGTGTGAGTCTTCAACGCTAGCAATATTCGACAATGCTCCGTACAGGCCCGAGTCCGTCGTTGCGGAATACCCAATTCCCCTTGTGAACATAGTTGCGGGTCTGACCTCATGAATATGACCATATTTCTTTAGAGGAACAGGCTTCAAAATCGCCCAGCGGTGCCCCTTGGACACATGGCCTTGTGCCACCCTCGACAGCACGCAATGTCTCGAAACATCTGGAGTGCTCTTGTCAATTCCATCAAAGAGGTCGTCAAAGGAAAAGACGTCTCGGCTGCATCGCCTACACTCGAACCGGTGACCTAGTAGTGCAGGCTTTAACGCTGACCAAATTCCTAGCTCCTCAAGATACTCAGGCGGGCTTGAGGATCCCCAGTTCCACAGATGGTGACTCCCGGCCGCGGGACTCCTTGAAGGTTAAATTCACCTTTACCCCCACAGATGAAACTTGGCGTTGAAGTATCTCCGGCACAAACCAACCAACATTGCAGAATTTGTGGCTGCTGTAAACAGCTAAGTGCATGATTACCACCGGCTGAAACATAGACCATGGCAATCCTCTTGACCTTTCTGGACAAGCCCTTAGAAAAAGCTCGACTCAGCGAGGCAAGCTCCCCCACATCAAGCTGCATCGAACCAATGAGCATGGATGGCTTTTGTTGAGTGTATCATCAAATGCTCTTCGTGTCCTGTTGTAGATTTCAGTGTTGCTCCTCTGAGAGGTTCGGCAAAGCCCGTATTAGCCGGCATATTCCTTTAACTTGTCAATGTAATCTTCAAGATTCAAACCAATCTGTCGGAATTTCTGAATTGATTCCCAAGAGCTTCTTCGGAGTGCCCACATCTTTCATATCAAAATGCTTCCAAAGATTTTCCAGTACCTCCTTCACACTTGGTTGGTCAGGACCGAGTATCAATACATCGTCCGCATAAGACAACCATGAGCTTCTCCAACCCTCGTTTAGTAAGCACATTGTTCTGCAACACATTGTTGCAACACATTGTTCAAGCTTGAAGTTCATGATGACTTCATTGGTCACTTTATGACACATGCGGAGCTTGCTTCAATCCATATAATGACGTTCGTAGTCCAAGAACCAAGTGTTCTTTCCTAAATCAACATAGCCCTCCGGCTGTTTCTATAGATTTCTTCACCTAGTACCCCATTCAAGAACGCAGCTGTCACACCCATTGCGTTACAGCCAATTCTTGTTTCACTGCAATAGCCAAAGCCATTCTCTCGTACCTGATCACAGGTGAGAATGTTTCTTGATATCAATACCTTCCTTCTGAAAGTCTGCCAAGACCTCAAGTCTTGCCTTGTGTAAGCCACTATTCTTTAGTGCAAACACCATCTTCTCACACGCGTCTTGCCAGAGTATCCTGCTTTGCAGACGCATAGCTTCTGTCTTTTTCGTTACCTGAGTGCATGCACGCTTGGGCCTTGGACAAGTTGAAGGCCGAGAGAAAGAGGTCTCACCATTGACATTGCTTTGCGGAAGTTCGAAACCCCTAAGTACCACGTCACTGTCATTGATGCTCCTGGCCACAGAGATTTCATCAAGAACATGTTCACTGGTACTTCCCAGGCTGACTTCGGAGAATCCGGTCACGACAATCACCGAGTTCAAATCCAACATATCCTCCAAATCAGGAGCAGCGCTCTTGACCTTGTCGTGGGACTTCATTTCGGGGAAAGAGAACAACATGTTCGATCTTGGTTGGATCGTGGCCTTGGTGTAGTTGGCATCCACTCCGTCACCATTGATCACCTTTTGCTCGATACTTGACTCGATGGAGACCGCTCTTCTGATGTCAGCATTTTCAAGCAAGTCGGTTCTCAACTTAGTGGTGAATTCCTTCAAGTCATGAATGTTCTGCAAGCCTCCGTTCAAGTCGGCCATTATAGGTTCTTCCTGACACAAGTTCAACAACGAAGGGGTCATCAAACCTAAGATGTTGCAAGCCATTTCTTTTTGCGAGAGGGTTCTGACACCGACCTTTTCAATGCCCTCCGCAATGATTTTGTTGGCACTAATCAATCCTGTACCTCTTGTCCATCCAATAATGGCTCCGCAGATGGTCAATTTGGTGCCCCAGTCCTCAGAACTCCATCTGTTAGACAAGGTCTTCAAGGAGATCTTGGACCCAGAATACAAACCGTCGAAACCGAAGGTTATCATTGCCGGTGGTGAGCTCAAGGCTGGTAATTCCAAGAATGGTCAAACCTGAGAGCACACTTTGTTGGCTTACACTGGGTGTCAAACAATTGATTATCGCCATCAACAAGATGGACTCCGTCAAGTGGGACAAGAACGGATTCACGGAGATTGTCAAGGAAGCCTCCAACCTCGTCAAGAAGGTCGGTAACAACCCCAAGACTGTTACAACCCAAGACTGTTACAACCCAAGACTGTTACAACCCAAGACTGTTACAACCCAAGACTGTTCCAACCCCAAGACTGTTCCAACCCCAAGACTGTTCCAACCCCAAGACTGTTCCAACCCCAAGACTGTTCCAACCCCAAGACTGTTACAACCCAAGACTGTTCCAACCCCAAGACTGTTCCATTCGTGCCAATATCTGCTTGGAACGGTGACAACATGATTGAGCCTTCCACCAACTGCCCATGGTACAAGGGTTGAGAGAGGGAGACCAAGGCTGGTAAGTCCTCTGATAAGACCTTGTTGGATGTCATTGACGCTATCGAGCCACCTTCCAGACCAACTGACAGGCCATTGAGATTGCCTTGCAGGATGTCAACAAGATTGGTTGTATCGGAACGGTGCCAGTCGGTAGAGTCAAGGCCAGTATCATCAAGACCGGTATCATCAAGGCCGGTATCATCAAGGCCGGTATCATCAAGGCCGGTATCATCAAGGCCGGTATGGTTGTCACCTTTGCTCCGCCACGGCGGCATATGACTGAAGCTCAAGGCGCCCAGTGGTTTGGGTACATGAACCACAATGGTCTAAACAGCGCGGTAAAACGGGTCAGACCAATTAGTCAATTCAGGCAAGTCAATACACCGGTGGTTGTTCATGGGAACACAACAGTGCTAGTTCTGTGGGTCTTGCCGCTGGCAAACCGATCAAGGGCTAACCCAGTTCTTGTTATACTTCATACAACAACGCCAAGGGTGTACGGATCTATATTGAATTCTGGCTCGATTCGATAGGAAGACCCGACAAAAGCAGTGACGCCATGAACGCTTCACTAAAAAGGGCCAGTTATCTCTGCGGTCACTTTTCTGGCGTCTCCAGGCTCAACTTCCGAAACATCGAGGTCGTTTGGCCGCACTTTCATGGAATCAGCAAAACGTTCTAATTATGACCTATTTTCATGACTGCATTTGAATCACTTGCATAATTAGCATCGAGTATTGTGTATCAGAATTGTATCAATCTCTTATGGCGTGCAAGCCCCGATGATTCCCTAACTATCGGGGCTTTACCGCCTCCTCCTGCACCTATAGGTCCACACCAAAGACCGTGGCCAGCAAGACCCTTCTCATGTACAGGCCACCCCCTCTGGCAGAATATGCGGCCCCTGGTCGAACTCGCCTCGCAGGTTTCACTGCTTCGAGGCAAGGAGGTTGGCGGGCCGGGGAGGGGATGTACGGGTGGCGGCACGTGACTCCACGGCACGTGGCGCGCGGCGCGACAACTGAGCACCAGCCAACTCCATTGTTCCAGCCGACCCCTAACCTGAACCCATCTCCAGCTCCACCCCAAGCGGACTACCCTTTCTCCTGCACATGTCTTTCATCGCAGGCAACACCGCCCAAACGAGTGCGGCCACGGGGCAGGAATTGATCAACGACATCTTGCTCAACAACGGCCCCGAAGACACGGTCACCGACTTGGCCTTTTCCCCCCAGCTGAACTTGCTTGCCGCCTCCAGTTGGGACAAAAAGGTCCGCATCTATGAAATCGACCCCAACTCGGGAAACAACCAGGGGAGGGCGCTCTTCGAGCACGACGGCCCCGTCTTCAGCGCCCGCTGGTCGTCGGATGGCGCCAGGGTGTGCTCTGGTGGCGCGGACAAGCAAGTGAAGCTTTTTGATTTGGCGCTGCAGCAAGCCCAGCAAATCGGCGCCCATGACGCCCCGGTCAGGTGTGTGCGTTCAGTGCAGTGTGGTCCCACCAACACGGAGGTGGTGGTGAGCGGCTCGTGGGACAAGACGTTGAAGTACTGGGATATGCGGTCGCCGCAGCCCATCTCGGTGATCAACTTGCCCGACAAGGTCTACTGCATGGACTCTGCGCAAAAGCTCTTGGTGGTGGGATGTGCCGAACGCCACCTCGCCATCATTGACTTGACCAACCCTCAGCAGATCTTCAAGAACGCCATGTCGCCGTTGAAGTACCAGACCCGTTCCATAGCGTGTTACCCGCAAGGCAATGGATACGCCATTGCGTCCATTGAGGCCCGCTGTGCCATCCAGTACATTGACGATGCTGAGCAGCAGAAGAGTGGCTTCTCTTTCCGGTGCCACCGCAAGCCACCCAACGGCACCACCTCCACCACCCGAACGCTGCTGGTTTCCAGCAATGAAACGCATCTCTACACCGTCAACGCCATCCTGTTCCATCCAATCTACGGCACATTCTCCACGGCCGGGTCCGATGGCACCTTCTGCTTCTGGGACAAGGATGCCAAGCAGCGCTTGAAGAACTTCCCCAACGTGGGCGCTCCCATAACCGCCACTGCCTTCAATAGCAACGGCACCATCTTTGCCTACGCCAGTGGCTACGACTGGTCTCAGGGTTACCAGGGTAATCGCCCAGAATATTCCACGCAGATCAAGTTGCACCCTCTGAAGGAGGAGGAGATTAAGCAGAAGAAGAAGACGAGGTAGGCGTGACGGTAACCCCACTTTGATTCCAAATCGTACCTTGCCCAGCCCCTCTCCGCTTGTGAAACCTGCCTTGAGACCGGGCCAATCTCCCTCCCGGGTGTGCATCTCTCGTTGACTGGATTCCAGCTTGCTACCTGAATCAAGCAGCCCCTGCCCCTGGGGCTGTGAACCCATCCACAAGGTCCGGCGCCAAGACTTGGGCATCTTTATCTAGCTACGTACCACCAAGCCGTGAAATCAATGCCTATAAATGCGCCAGTTCTGGTTGTGCACAAAGCCGCAAGTTGCAATGCGCCACCCCTCCAACTCTCGAAGCCAAAGCTCTAATCTCCGGGCCCCAAGTATTATTCGAGGCGTAATATCGGTCCGAGCACGATGCCTGGTTATGATACTTTACGCGGCCACGTGAAGCGTGCATCCGCGCCACGCGCGATAAAAATTCTACGCACCTAGCTTATCACCAACTACCACCATCTTCTTATTTAGCAAACCCACTCGCAGGCCTTCTCATATTGCCTCTCTATACCCCCGTCTTAAACTGTCGCTCGCTAGCATACCATAACAGCTGTCCATAAAATCACGCCCCCTCAATCCTGCCCATGAGCCCTGAACCCCGCCCCCTAGTGCTGGAACCCTTTGCTAACCAGCTCGAGACGATCGAAAAGGCCTTGATCGAGGTACACAGCCAGCCGTCGCCGTACTTTGGCCGGCGCAACCGACCAACCAATAATGGCAGCCACAGCAATATCATCAACAGCAGCAACTCCAATAACAACTCCAAGAACAACTCCAATAACAACTCCAATATCAACACCGCTAGCAGCAACACAAACAGCCACACAAACAGCCACGCAAACATCCACACGATTATCAACGCAAACATTAATTCAAACATCAACTCAAATATCAACAACACAAACCTTAGTACCAGCATCAACAACATTAGCAATATGAATCATAACAAAAACGCGGCCGGCCCCAACATCAACAGCAACGTCAACTCTATGGGATACTCAGCCCGCAACTCAGCAGCCAAGAGCTTCTACCCCCAGTACGAATATCAAATGGACTACCATAACTACCGAAACAGAATGGCACGGGAGATGGCCCCCACCCTAGACAGTGCTGCGCAAGCTTATCCTTACGACAGGACGAGCCACAGCCACATCCCGCAGGTGTTCCATGATGATAAGGTTTTTTCAGACAGAATGTTCCAGGAAAAGATGTATCAAGATAAGCCAACGCGAGAGAAGATGTTTCAGGAGAAGGTTTTTCAGGAGAAGGTGTTTCAAGAGAAGCCATTTCACGACAAGTCACTTCAAGATAAGCAACTCCAAGACGAACCATTTTCGGAGTTCAGCAGCGATAGAGGTTTTGGACTAGGCGCTGCAGGCGATGGAAAAATGCACGAAGGATTGGCCACTTTTGATCCCTTCAGCAAGGGAGATGAGTACTCCAGCACTGCGTTTTATCTGCTGCCCACGTTCAACTCCTCCAATAATCTCCTTAACTCCAACTACACTTCTTCGTCGTCAAATATCTGGCGCAGAGGAGGGAAAAACATGGCGGGGGATGCTGCCGTGTGGGGCTGAAAGCGCAGACCCCAAAAGTGAGGTCATTAGAGACGTTATCTGGGGTGGAGACCCCAAAAGTGAGGTCATTAGAGACATTTTCCGGGGTGGAGACCCCAAAAGTGAGGTCATTTGAGACGTTTCCGGGGTGGAGACCCCAAAAGTGAGGTCATTAGAGACACTTTCCGGGATGGAGCGAACATTCTTAGGCATCAAAGTTGAAACTTCTCAAAGCAAAATTAAACTTTCTCGGAACAATCCACAGAAGCTCGAAGAATACGCAAAGATGATGGAAATATCATATCACGCCCTTCCGGGTCGCGGGAAAGCTAGAACATTGCGCTCGAATGTGTTTGGAGGCGTTTAAATCCGAGCCTGCCAGCCAAGCTCCGGACTTCCACGAGATGTATTGCGCAAAAGGGATAAATGTCTACCTCAAATCACGGGTAGCTTGGTTACTATTGTGGTCGTGGCTCGTGCAATCGTGGTTCCATTGTTCCGGCAAGTGCGCCTGCATGTGGAAGAATGGGACCAGAGGTGATGAGAGTCCGTTCAGACCGGCGAGTCAAGAGTGGGCCCATGGCTTGCTTCGTCGAGTGGTCGCTGGCTCTTGGAAGACAGCATGGATGCAATGATTGTCTCTGATATGGTGAAGGTATGTGCGAAGCATTCCATCGCTGCTCTCGTTCATTCATTTCATCTGAATCACCCTCTTTACCTTACCTTTCCTTTTGATTTCTCTATTCCTTTTTCCAACATTCCTTCTCTCTTCCTTCTCGCTACTTGAGGTGCCAGCCCTCTACAGCCTGCACGATGACAGCGGTGCCAGAAAGCATGTGGAGGGCGCATCTGCAGGACCGGAAAACAATAGAACCAAAAATGCCTTTTCACGTGACCCCAGGCCGTTTTCGCCCTTGCCGACGACCTGGTAGGCATAGTCATGAATGTAGATATGGCCCATGCAAACGCGTGTGGCTACCAAATCTCAGCCGCCTCACGCCCGCTTCGCCAGGTCCGTACATCCACCGCTTCCGGCGTCTCCCTATCCAAGCCGCCCCGGTCTTCTGCACCTGTAGCCTTCCCGCCATACAAGTCCGCACTGCCCCTGAGCCCCGGTGCTACCCTTGTTCGTGCCTCTGACCCTTGGGTGTGTGCAGCAGTCAGATTGTTCCGCGTGCGCACCCGTGCCTCCGAGCGAGACTTCTCCTCATCCACTCGCATCTTCACCGTGACCAGCGTGCCCTCCTCCCCCTGCAAAACTTTCCCCTCGTACCGCCCAAGCTTCGAGCATAGAGGAGTTCATCGCTACCCAAGATCCTTGTGCAGGTATCCCAGTCCCACACGACCCGCTCCCTTGTTTTTTCAGTTCGGAACTTCCTGAGCCATACCATTTTCATCCATCAGACCGTCCATAACGAACCAAGCCCCCGGGAAAAAGCCCACCTAGGGAGCCGAGAAGAAGGAAAAAGAGCCCGAAAAGGAATCTGAGGAGAAGGCCCCCGAAAAACGCCCGAAAAACCCCCCAAAAGAAGAGCCCACAGCGATAGTCAACGAGTCAGCGCACCCATCGGACTACACCCATCTCGCCATTCCTCTCTGTGACTCTGAGGCTGCCCTCGTGCTATCCACAGGCCTGACAGCTCCCTGCACTGCCCTCTTTCAAACTAAGCCTATTGCTGGCATTCACAGGCCGCCGCAAAGCCCATCTATCGCCTGTTCATCCCCCGCCGTGCCATTAATTCTTGGTATCTAACCCACAATGAATCAGACCACGCCCTACATGGCCAACAAGCGCACGCCAGGGACCATGGCGTCCGACCCGCCGAGCCAGGCCAATCTGGGAATGATGAACGACCAGTCGCCAGGTGCGCCGCCGGTGTTGAACGCCAGCCGCAGTGTCACCGACCGCTTCACCACCAACTCCAAGCAGCTCCTCAACGCCTACATCTATGATTTTTTGGTCAAAAACACGTTTTCCGAAACCGCCAAGCTGTTTGTGCTCGAAGCTGACGTGCCAACCGTGGCCTACGATCTGCGGCACTCGTCGTCAAAGACGTCGCCCATCATGTTAAGCAATGATGCTCCCGACAAAGAAGCCAATGGGTCCATGCTGGCCCACAGCACGCCGCAGACGCCCACCTTGTCCATCAGCAAGTTCCTGGAAGAGCACAACATCCCCAACCTCTCGTTGAGCATGGATGCGCCGCAAGGTTTTCTATATGAGTGGTGGCAGGTGTTCTGGGACGTGCACAACGTGAAAAACAATAAGCAGTCTTCTGCCGCCGCCACCCAGTACCACCACATGCAGCTTATGAAGCTGAACCAGCCTGACTTGAACAGCATGGGCTTGGGGCAAGTCCAACTCCAGCAGCTGGGCTCCATGAACATCTTCCCCAATATGGCCATGGGCCAAGCTACCAACATGCAAGGAAGATACAATGGCCAAGCCGCTCCCAGCGGCCCCGCGGGCCCTCAAGGTCAAGCTTTCAAGAAGCAAGCCTCGCTGGCGGATTCTCGGCAACAAAGGCAAATGATACAGATAATGATGAAACAGCAACAACAGCAACAACAACAACATCATCATCATCAACAATATCAACAACATCAGCAACAGCTACAGAATCAACAGCTACAGAATCAACAGCATCAACAGTTTCAGAGTCAGCATCAACTGCAACTGCATCAGCAGCAGAATCAACAGCTGCCGCACCAGATTCAGCAACTGCCGCACCAGAATCAACAGCTGTCCCACCAGAGTGAACAACTGCAACAGCAGCAAACCCCAAACCAAACTCCGCAGCATGCTCAGAGCCAGCCAGCTCAAATCATTGCGGCTCAGCGAGACCAAAGTTCGCAGACGGCTCAGTCGGCTCAAAGTCAGTCAGCGCCCAGCGAGGGCCCGTTTGTGAGCGGTGTTCACCGTACGGGAACTAATGGCCCGGTAATGGACCAGGTTGGGCTGCCCATATTTGTGCAGAACGGGCAAAACAGGAACCAGCAACAAGCGCAGACGCAAATGAACAATTTACGGCAACAAGCCGCCGTAAGCCAGGGACCAGGCCAAGGATCAGCGGCCGCCGCAGTCGCCGCAGTAACAGCGGCAGCTTCAGCGGCAGCCAATTCTCAGAATTTGAATGCAGCAAGCCCTGTCATGAACGGAGTCCGAGCCAACCATGCCAGGCCCATGAGGCCCGGCCCGTCGCCCAACGGCGGCGCCAAGCATATGCAGTACCAGCAGATCCATCCTCAGCAACAGCAAATTCTTCAGCAACAGCAGCAGCAACAACAGCAGCTCCTTCAGCAGCGGCTTCCTCAACAAGGGCAGCAGATGCCCCAGCAAATCCCGCCACAGATGCCTCAGCAGATGCAGAACTTGCAGCTCGGAATGCCGCAGCCGGGGACGCTACAGCATGGTGGCATGCAGCAGCATCCGCTGGTGCAGCAGATACTGCTGACACAACCGAATATGTTTGGTATGCCCCCATCACCGTACGGGCAGCAGAGTTCCGCAGGTTCAGCGCCGCCATTGAATCCGAATGTGCAGCCGCCACCCAACATAAACGCGTTGCAAGACTATCAGATGCAGCTCATGCTCTTGGAGAAGCAGAATAAGAAACGGCTCGATATTGCCCGTTTCAATGTCGGGGGCGAAAACACCATGGCTCAGGCGGGGCTTGAGGCTCCTAAACAGAGCTCCCCAGCACCGTCGCCGCACCCTACCAGCAGGGCTTCTCCTGGTACCGCAGCCCCAAAGCAAAAAAGGGCACTGGCGGCGAAACGGACGCGGAAACCCAGCGCGAACGGTAGCACTCCCCAATCTGCTGGAACAGATAATAGCATTAACTCAAGAGCGGGCACCAAGAAGAAGGCCGCATCGCCGGAGCTGGAGGTGGCAAAGAAGCGCAAAAAATCGCCCGAGTCGCCTAAGAAGGGAGTGAAAACTCCCACGTTGAAGAAGGAAAAGCCGAAGAAGGAAGACAAGCCGGACGAACGCCGGCAGTCAACCGAAGGCAAGATGCCGCCTCCCAACGCTTTCTACAGCCAGCCGTTGGCCGAGCGTGTTTCTACGGACATTTTAGGCAATGGTGGCTCCGGCGATGGCGTCAACTTCTTCACATCCGGCGGAAATTCCAGCATTGACGACATTGACTTTGACTTTAATCTGTTTCTTGACGGTGGCGACGAAGGCATGTCCGGTGGTCTTTCGGGCTTCTCCTGGGGGAATCCCGTGGAAGGAGAATAGGTTGAATATTGTTCGAAAAGGCCGAGCTATGGGCAAGTCTTTGGGGTAGCTTGTGATGAGGGTGTCTATTAGAGAAGAGTTGGCTACAAACGGGACACGTCGATGAAGGAAGAAGAGTGTTGAAACTGTGAAAGAGCAGTGTCAGCTGTGAAAGAAAGATGTCAGCTGTGAAAGAAAGATGTCAGCTGTGAAAGAAAGATGTCAGCTGTGAAAGAAAGATGTCAGCTGTGAAAGAAAGATGTCAGCTGTGAAAGAAAGATGTCAGCTGTGAAAGAAAGATGTCAGCTGTGAAAGAAAGATGTCAGCTGTGAAAGAAAGATGTCAGCTGTGAAAGAAAGATGTCAGCTGTGAAAGAAAGATGTCAGCTGTGAAAGAAAGATGTCAGCTGTGAAAGAAAGATGTCAGCTGTGAAAGAAAGATGTCAGCTGTGAAAGAAAGATGTCAGCTGTGAAAGAAAGATGTCAGCTGTGAAAGAAAGATGTCAGCTGTGAAAGAAAGATGTCAGCTGTGAAAGAAAGATGTCAGCTGTGAAAGAAAGATGTCAGCTGTGAAAGAAAGATGTCAGCTGTGAAAGAAAGATGTCAGCTGTGAAAGAAAGATGTCAGCTGTGAAAGAAAGATGTCAGCTGTGAAAGAAAGATGTCAGCTGTGAAAGAAAGATGTCAGCTGTGAAAGAAAGATGTCAGCTGTGAAAGAAAGATGTCAGCTGTGAAAGAAAGATGTCAGCTGTGAAAGAAAGATGTCAGCTGTGAAAGAAAGATGTCAGCTGTGAAAGAAAGATGTCAGCTGTGAAAGAAAGATGTCAGCTGTGAAAGAAAGATGTCAGCTGTGAAAGAAAGATGTCAGCTGTGAAAGAAAGATGTCAGCTGTGAAAGAAAGATGTCAGCTGTGCAAGCCAAAATAGCCAATCCTTTGAGCTGTGAGATGTTGTTGAGCGTCATCAAACAAAAAACTGGGGAAAAAACACTGAAACAAAACACTGAAACAAAACACTGAAACAAAACACTGAAACAAGACACTGTGAAGCAACACAATGTGAAACAACACAAGGTGAAAACACTTCGAGATATAGCACTTCAAAAAACACTGTGAAGTAGAACACTGCGAAACAATATGGGGTGAGACAGTCAAGCAGTGAACGCAACACTGTCAGATTGGACGGAAAAGTCGTGCCTGAAGTATGGCTGATTATAATAGGGCGTCGGAGGCATGGTGGCGTGGCCCACGTGAAGAGGTGTGTGTGATTCCATACTCTGGATCAGAGCCCAACGGTGCGTTCTACTGCCAAGCAGCACGCGGCCATCTCATTGGCCAGTGTGGCATGCCACGAGCCCTGCAAAAAGAACCTTAACCAGTCTTAATATTTAATATCATGTAATCATCATCGCAAGTCGCTCTGCACAAGCTGCCTGACACTGTAACGCGCCAGGGTATTTGCGAAGCCTAGTTACGGGCTTGATCTGTCCAAGCCGTCCGCTTGGCGAATGAATGTGAGGAGGCCATAGTAAGCAGTAACCAGTACTACCAATACCAGTACTACCAATACCAGTACTACCAATACCAGTACTACCAATACCAGTACTACAAATAACCAATGGTCTATTTGGGCTCCAAAGAAGCTCAGTGGTATCGTAAAGAGTTTTTAGACCCGCTTTTTGTCTTTTTTGCAGCAATGGGCGGTCTGAGGAACACAGACTACAGGTAAGAGTCGGGCAATCCTCACGATTTTCAACTATTGATTTAAACCTTACGTAATCCTGATTTATCTAGCAGTTTTGTTCGTATCTACATTGGGTGTAGGGCTATGGGAATATTGGTTATAATATATAAACCTATTAGAACGGTGGAGGTTACAATATAGAATTTTTGATGCACCACACATCGGATATCGAAACCGGTAAACCCAAGCTTCATCCGAATGCTAATGGAAAATATTCCTAATGACACAGATTTCGGTACAACCTACAACCTCATTGCAAACAACGAACCAATTCCTCCAAAAATGAAAACTGAATATTAATATCTTTATGTGATAACATATATACACCCGTAAAACTTAAAATGGTATCTTCAAAAAAGTCTTTGAAAAACTTAAAAATTGCTTTAGGAAATGAATTTTTACTTAAAATTAAGGATTTGAATTTAGATGATGCTACTTACTCAAAAATTGAACTGAAAGTAAAAAATGATGATGTAAAGAAAAAATCTATAGTGGTACCTAAAGATAAGAGATGTGGTCAGAAGACTAACGCTGGTGGTATTTGTAATGCTCCAAAATGCGACACAAAATGTTGGGCACACATGACTAAAGATGAAAAATCAGATTATGTACCTAGAAATAAAAAATAATTTGAAAAAAAAAATAAATTGAGAATTTAAAAATTACATTGATACTTGCTGTTATAATGTTTTTACATGTGATACCACATTATAATACATAAAATTATTTACCTGTAATGTGATTCCACATTCTCGTACTTCAAAATATTTAAACAATAAAATGCTTGATTTTGCCTTGAATTTGAATATTGTCTGTAATGTGATCCCACATTCTCGTACATCAAAACATTTATACAATAAAATGCTAGATTTTATTGGCTTTTTGAATAATCCCTGTAATGTGATTCCACATTCTATTGCTTCAAAATATTTACTCAATAAAATGTTTCATTTTACCTATAATTTAAATAATAATTATAATAATAATTATATCTTTTTATTTACTACTCCCAATATAAATTTATCTTATTATTATTATATTTTATTTTTAGCCTTTTTAACTAACTTTACTTAACCTATACGGGGTAGAACAGGGGTTCCAAGAACACTATGCTTTCGAGAGGTACAATCTTTGGACAGGTTTACTTACGCTACTACCAAAACTGACCAAGGCGTATATGCATATCAGCAGGACGTTGTCGAGCCGAGATTATAAAGATTTATCACAGTGGCCCTCTCGCAAGTCATAGAGGGCTCGACAAGGCGTGTGAACTAATTAGTCGGAACTAGTATTGGGAAAACATGCGGAAGTCATCAGATTACATTGAATCCTGCCAAGAATGTCAAAGAACGTATCCTCCGATTGAAAGGACAAGAACTCCATTGCATAGACACCTCTATAAGATCAAGAAGAATTATATACGATCCACATACAAACAAATACCTCTAAAAGTCTATCCCTCATTATATCTGATTGGGTGAGTTCTACCATCCTTAGTAGCCATCAGAACATCCCGGGTCCATCGATAATCATTGACGGTAACGTTCCTGAGACGATCCAAAAGCATTGACAAGCAGTTAGAAGCTTAGACCCTATTGCGAATACAGGCTTAACGTCACAGGTTGCATAATAATTCTAGGTTTAAAACCGCCGCAAGCCTTTTTATAGTACTAAATTTAGCCTTTTGTAATTTGCTCTTCAGGATGACGTATTACTGGATTGTGTTTTTTGGATTTATGCCCGACGGTGCCGGGGATTCATTTCACTCTCTAATTCTTCTTAACTTTAACGTTGAAGTGGAGGCTAAGAAATAGGCATCTTTTACATCTTACGTATTATGATTCTTTTCTCATCTAGAACGTAACTGGATATATCAAATTCCCAGGTTTCTGATCATACAATCATGCTAGACGCTACTTAGAATGGCTTCCGTAGTTTATTCTTGCTCTCTTCAACAAAAAGAAGGGAGTCCACGCCAGTTTTTAACAGCAACAGATTATCATACGTTAACTAGAAACGGAAGAAGTTCAGGTGAAACCTGGCACAAGTGCCTTCTTGTGTCCGGCAGAATAAAGACTGCGCTTAGGGATTGAAGTCCCGGATTTTTCTGCTGACTGTTCTGCCAAACACTGGTTTATGACGGTGACGGGATGCAAGTACCTGGCCTTGGTCGCTTCAAGCTCATTGCCATGACCCAGCTCGTGAATGTGCTCTTCACTAGGTCAGGCTGGTGCTTCACTTCCCAATCTGGCACGTGCTTGTTCTTGGAATATCTTATTCAGGCACGATTTCCAGAGACGTGTTCATGACGAAAGACATCTGCGGCTTTTTTGAGGTCAAGTTTACTTTAGATTTGCGCTCAGAGGCAGAATCGCCGGTGGCTCCGTGGAGACCAAGGTCTTTGCCCTTTTTCCATCTGTTGGACTTGGACTTGAGGTGCCAGTTGCAGCACTTGTGACAGCATGGCCGAATTGCCAAGACTAGCCCACTGTCTAGAACTGAAATGAGTGACCTTTCCACTTGGCTTGTGAAAGAATAAACCTGTACTTGATTTGAAGACCGCACGACTCAGCTAGCCCTGGATACACCCAACTTCAAGCAAGAGCCTTTGCCAAGCGACTAGGCCCCATCTAGGGGATCCATTAAAACACCATCACCGATATTCACGGGTGAGATCCTACTTGGCCGTGAGAACAGCCCCAAATAGTCAGGCCTCCCAGGTTGTTCGTGGAAACACCATAACAGCAAGCCGCTAGAAGCTTACATCTCATTGCGTATACAGGCGAGAGCACGCCACGGCGTTTAGGAAGGGCAGGCTGTGCTTATGCCGATGGAGAAGTTCACCCAAGTTTGTCCAGTTCTCAGCTTTGGTCTTCGAGGGTGGTCCATCTCCCAAATGGCCCTACCGGCGTCGTTTTGCAAAGGGTGCCAATCACAGTACTTAACCCTGCTGCCTAACAAGAGCTATTATTCATGCACGTGGATAGGACCTTGTGGTCCAATTCCAGGGATATCCTACCGGCATTGACTCCTTGTTTAGTCTACGTAAGCCAATTGCATCTTTGGTAAAATAGGCGTTCTTCTTTTGAACTCCATGTGGGCCTTCCTGGCAATGCAAACCATCTTCCAGAGATTCCGCTGGGACTTCGGATATCAATATACGAGCCTTGCCTAAGTCAAGCAAGGGAACTAAGAAATTCTTGAAATTGAAAACATGGGATCATTCTGAAAAACCCAGCCCAAAGGTTACCATGTTTCACTCGGCCGCTGAGCAATGCTTGCACGGCAGGGGCTTTTGTACGTGGCTTTCCCAACAATCATCCTCTTGCCGTCACCAGAAGTCACCCCAATGTCACGTGGGTCTTTTGGCTGACCCATTCAACGGATATCCAGATTTTCTTAAGCAATCCATTTTGCAGGTGGTGCCTCTCGAGTTTTTAGACACCGATGACATCACTGCACTGCATGACTTTGCAGCGGAGGCGGAGACAAGAGTGGCCTACCCGCAGAAGTCACAGGCGGAAGAGTGAGTGTCTTGAGCCAAGTATTACTCATTGAGAAAAATATAAGACAACTGGTCGTTGTCAGAGCAGAAGGATACAGCTCCGTAAATACCCTTGGATCCGTCTTTACCTAACAAGGCTGGACTATTTTACCTAACAAGGCTGGATAGGGAATTAATGAGGTATTGAGATTTGTCCAAGTTGAAATGGCCAAGCCTAGCCTAACAGCCCCAGACGTTGTACCCACCATAAGTTCAGAAATTTTTTGGAACATCATCTGGTCTAAGAATTTTGGGGGGTAGAAAAAGATGTTGAAAAAACGCAAGCTATGTAGAAGTGCTGATTTATGTAAAGTTATCTTAATCATGTTATTAATAACGATAATCTTAATGATTAATATGCTTGTAACTGACAATCGGAGATCTTGAAAGCATTAAAGATCTCTTAAAATATATGCGGGAATAAAAGTGTTGTTTATTTTATTAACGTATTTTTGTCAGGCTCTTTAGTCGTCAAGTACCCATGAGAAGATGTATTCGGTGATGATCGCTAAATAAGTGGATCGTCCACTTATAGATGAAAACTGGTTTGGGCCACATGAGGCTCATAATGTCGCCCGTCTAACTATATCCTGCAAGGTTCGGAAAACACATGCAGCTATTGTTCCATTGGGACTCTGGGACATGGAGTCCTAAGTCGGCGTGCAACCTCGAGCCTTTCGGTTTGGTACCGTGGAAGAGTATGACTCTTTAGAATACGGTTAAGTTAGATAGTTTAGTTTTTGCCGTTCTGGTTGGAACCTTGAAAAGCATAGGCTTTTGCGGGCTCCACTGAGGAAAGAAGGAAAAAATCTCGGGTAATAGCCTTGGTACAATTATTTGGCCCTTCGTTGCTGCCTCTGGCAATGGACGAACTAATCCCGAACACAAACGATAAAAGGCATTTTTGAGACTCTTCTGGCTCGATATTATTCCGCTTTGGGCCTTCTTGAACGGGCCTTTTTACAGGTGTCGGTGGCTCAGACCCAACGCACAGTGAGGCCTATGTGCCTGACCATTCCCATCTGACCATTCCCATCTGACCATTCCCAATCTTGGCTTATCTTTGGGCAGAGTAGAGGCATTGTTCCTGTATCTCAGAATACCACAATTGCATCTCGAGTGGAAACCAAGGCGCTGCACCGGAGTGCAAGTGGTGCCGCCTCGCCCAAGCCTCGGGGATGGTGGCCCGGATTCGCCTCCAAGTGGTTCGAGGGCGGTTTCCCTTGTTTCCACACCTTGTAGATTAATTGTGTATCCATGGGTGGCACGCTCCCATGGTGGATCGAGCATCTTGCCTACGTTATAATTAGTGACGATGCATAAAAAAGAGACTGTTCAAATACAACTATTAATTTTCTACAGAAGTAGTATCTTATCTATGAAATTTTTTAACTTAGACAGTTCTTTCACTGGTCGACTATTACATGGAAATAGAATATGTCAGGTTCTAGTTGGGCGTGAGGACTCAAAAGACGTGTTTCTTGATCTGTGAAACAAGGGGAATCACCCGAGTTATATAGTAATGTCAGCCACGACTTGCATCTCCGTATTCGGGCAATAGCGCCTTGATCGGGCTAGTCGTGCCGAGTGGTCGACCGGGGGCCTCATCGTAATAAGGACTTAACGGTTTCGAACTCGGAGGAAGGGAAACAGGGCCTTTCGGACCGGACCTAGAGGCAAGGTCCGTCATACCGCGTCTAGCCGCACACCGCAATTTGAGCACCTATGGGTAGCACACTACCCATGGGGAGTCTAACAGAACAATGATTATTTATTATGTTTGCAGACTTGGTTTATACTTTTTACCTAATCATTACTTCTCAAATTACTTGATCTAAAGATGTAAACTGTTGGAAGCTTTCAGCATCAGTATCGAAATTATTAAAATATGCCCACTATTATACGAATATGATTTCATTATCAAGAATTATTTAAATAATACGCTTGATTATATTACAACTTTTATAAGTAATTCAGTACAACTGCTATACCACCCATGGATACACAATTAACGTACGACGTGGGTTACAAGGGGAACCGTTGTGCCCACCTGGAGAGAGGCGGTTCCAATCCCGACCGGCTATCTCCGGGGCCCTAATAGGAACAGCACCGTGTTTTACCCAACTGCAACATGGTAGTTTTTCGCCGACAAATGCCACCTCAGACGCCTTTGGCCTACGGATAAGCCCGATTGGGACTTGTGGGGCCATTAGGGCGTCCCCTCCCAAAGATGGCGCCATCGTGCCCCACTCCGGCTGAAAGTGGTGCAGCCCGGCCCCCTCCTCGCCATCGGCCCGGGCCCGTTCATCTATACAAGTCTAGATGATCCCCTTGTTTTAGGGATCATCAATGAATATACTCTCAACGTTGAACAACTACAAAAGAAGAATATCCGAATTTTATTAATTACTCTCAATACACTCAACAATGTCACTTGAAATATTTCTTCTTCATCCAATGATTACTTATTACTAATTTTCATGCAATTACTGGGTGGCCAGGATTCCACAATTACCATGCTCATAATTAGCTACCTATCCTGTACACACACAGGGCCAGATCAGAATGGCTCAAAGGATCGGTAGAGCGTATGTTAAAGAAGATATAGAAACTTGAAAGGAAGGGTAACAAGAAGTAAAATGTATTACTGCCGAGCCGATGGCACCTCGCACCGAAGGTGTTTTCTAACCATGGCAAGGATTTCGGTTGTATCAGTGGGTATGCCTCCGCTCTTGAAGTACCTACCAGCATAGTTTTGCTCGGGCCACAAGCGCATGTAACAGTTGTTTGTTTGATGCAGCGTGACACCAAGGCTCGAACCAGCAAGCCCCGGACGCTACTGGTGGAATGGACCGCCGCTAATATCCCGTTTCAGAAATAAAAAGAGTAAATTGATTATCCTCGTGTTTTCCTTTTTTATGCTCTTCTTTCTACTCCAATCTCTTGGTATGTTTCTGGCCATAGAGACCCATGGGAATGCTTGAGGAAGGTTTCTGTGAACACGTCATACGGTCTTCTCAAGGAAAGCCGAGTAAAGGCCGTGATTTTCCCGGAAGAGCCTTTTGTAGGCCTAGTTTTGCATTATCACGTGAAGTAGCGTAGCCTTGTCTCCTGACCATATTCAGGGTAATGCAAAGCAGCACTAAAGGTGTATTTTCAACAGAATGAAGGAGATTATATCGTTGATTATACACCCGCCGTTCGGGCCGGTACACCAAGGACTGGTCTAGGTCCTGAAAGACGGTGAGGCGGACTTACGGTAGGTGGGTCGTGGGTAGTGAAGACGTTTAGAAGGTCCGCGCGGAACGGGACATATGATGAGTTCGGGACCGGTGCAATGGACAAGAAGTACAAAGCTGTGAATGATTGATGTGCAGGTCGAACTAGAGCCAACACAAGCGAATATCTGGTAAATTATTCTTTGCTTGACAAGTCATGAACAAGTAGCGGGACAACAGCGGGACAGGTGTTGAGGTACTTGAGCAAATGGGCAGAAGGAGCAGGAATGGGGCAGAAGGAGCAGGAATGGGGCAGAAGGAGCAGGAATGGGGCAGTTTTGGAGGAATTATCGGTCGGTCTTTGGACTACTCGTCTAGAGCCTTGACTAGCTGTCTGTGACAGAAAAAGAACATGAGCCAGTGACAGGTACTGGACAAGTAACAGCACGTACCCTGCGTGATGGTCATACCAGTGATGGTCATATCAGTGATGGTCATACCAGTGATGGTCATATCAGTGATGGTCATACCACTGACGGGTATAACTAACAGGTTGATGAGGCTGGGACAATTGAAGTGGGTGCACAATTTTGGGGCAAGCCGTGAACACGTCGAAAATTAGTTGGTAGTTGACACTTGGACCGAAATACACGTTCTGGAATAGCGGTCAAGACATGACCGGGTAGGAAAGGTGTACGCCTCGGCACCCACGCGTAAACATCGTGGTCAATCATCACATTTCGTCCACCATTCACACTTTTACCGCCTTTATATCACCCGGCCGATGCTTACACAAACACGTTTGTGGTACATCGCAGTCTGATTGTGTGTCCGCAAATTTATGGTATAAAGGTAGGGTTTGAGCCGAGGCCACTCTGTAAGCCTGAGGTTGTACAGCTTTGGTTTTGGAATCCCTGCTGCACGAGTTATGCCTAGTGTCTGAACGGTTTAGCCATTAGCTCATCTCTGAAGAGGCCAGCTCCAGAAACGCTCTGAAAGCAGAATTGGCCGTGAGCAATGCTTCACTTGGATGACTTCCCTTGGATGTCTTCCCTTGGATGACTTCTAGGGACCAATGTTTACACTTTGCATTACTCCATCCCTGGGTGCTGAGCTATTTAACATCACTTCGTTCCCTACAAAGTGCCAAATACGAGATGCAACCCCTTCGTCGATGAAAGCACCTAAAGGTTGCTTAAACATCTTGTGCTTGCATGGAATGTATATGTGAAGGATTTTTGACAAACCACCAACAGTCCGAGCCTTTGTCTGGTGCACGAACGCTCCCGCCGGTCAAGCCTGGAAAACGATGGCACGCTTTTCTTCTCACCTCAGTGGAGTTTTCCCCACACCCGTTTGAGACGTTGCCCATTTGGTTTATGCGCAAGCCCACACATCTGATTGGTGTCTGCGATGGAACATTGACTCGCTTTGCCGGAAACTCCCACTTTGTTTCCCTGCTTCAAATAGTTGGGGATTCATTTGCGTGGCGTGAGTCATGATATCTGGAGGGGGAATGTCGGATATCCTGGGTTGGGACCAAGACCCTTCTTAAGAGCTTGAAGGGTTTTGGGATGCACTTCACGTGTCCCAGCCTTTTGGAAGAAGGGTTGATGAAAGGAAATGGAGTGGCAGCAGCAACGCAGTGATTTGAGGACTCGTCGACCAAGACTGAGCCACTCGAAACATCAGGCATGCTTGACCCGAGGTCTGACCGTTGGACGGATTTGACATCATTGACCCTTGAAAATGTAGACATGGCTTAACTGGACCTTCAGGACGAATCGGGTTGCAGGCATTAAACAATGTTCCAAATAGTCATTGTGAATCAAATGTGAATCCACTATGTGTCCTTCTCAGCCGTGGCACAGTATTATGTCGCAGGAAACGAGCCATTTGAGACAATCTGAAGTTAGCTGGCACTACCAAAGTCCATGCAAAGAGTCCTGTCAAGTGTCACCAAAGAAAACGAAAAAAGCCAGTCGGAACCCACAGATCCACGAAGCATCACCATGAAAAAGATGTCCCAGAGGATTGTTGTCTTGTTAAAGGGACCAATCCCTAAAGTTCTGCTCCAGGTTCAAGTCTCTAGCTTTTGGCTGTTCTGGATACCAAGCACTTGGACTAGACCACAGCAGCCATCACTTCATTGGGGGCAGTTGTGCGTGCTCCAAATTTGTTCTCTTGAACCAAATGTCACTGAAGTAGACAGATAGCAAAATGCCGCTCAAGATAACCACCAAAAGCTGCGAGCTCTGGGCAGTACTAGGGTACACATTCCAGCAAAGTTCGTGGAGAACGAATACTACGCAGCCCACTACAACATTGCAGCGGCCTGCATAAAGCAAGAAGGGCATCAGCCAGCAGTACCACGAAAGAAACTGATAGTGGAGGGAGCGGGCAAACAAAACACCAATGAGGTTCGTCACGGAAAAGATAAGCAACACAAGCTGCGGGCCGGCGTCGCGCGACAAGAGCAAGTTATGGCCCGACAAAGTGTCTTCAAAAGGCCGGGCCAAAGTATCTTTGACCAAGACCAGAAGCAGTTTCCCCGTCACCTCCGGATGCAAGAAGCGGCCAAACACAAACGCCGCCAAAACACACACGTGGCCCACAAGCAAGGCGTTGGCGAAGGCCGGGCTCAAAAACGTGTCTTCGGCGACGAATTTCCAGTTGACGGTCCACTTGTACAAGAACTGGCGGGAGAAGTCAAAGGCATTGGACAAGTAAGCCCAGCGCAAGTAGCGGGCGTCGTCGTCCCAGAAAAGCGGCAAGAGAAAGCGCCAGCCGATCATGAGCTGGACCACGGGAATCACCAGAAGCACCAATGCCGTGTGCACAAGGCGCTCCCCAACAAGAAAAAACACCACGAGGCCAAAGGCAGGAAGATAGAGAAGCACATTCATCTTGACACTCAAGGCCATGCTGTAGACATCAGCAGCCACAGCACACAAGAGAAGCGTCATGGAGCCGGACATGTGGCGCCTCCAGTAGGTGGCCAGCTGGAGGATTAGCACCACGGCCAACACGCCCACGGTAGCGAAGCAGTCGTTGAACAAGCGAAGAACATAGATGGAGTAGAGCCTTTTGCTGCATACAAGGAGATATAAGGGCCAGGGCGGAACATCGGCGGCCATGCAATACACGGTGCACGTGAGCGCCGTGGTGGCGGTCAAGAGATAGCCGAACGCAAACTGGGCCCGCCGAATATACTGGCCTCCTTCCGTGAGCCACGAGAGCATCTGGTACACCTGCACGAAGCCCGCGGGGTACACGATGGGGCCGGAGTCGCCCCCAATCACCGAGTAATCGAGCTCCCCAGCGCTCACCATGTCCACCTGTTGCATATACGTGGAGAAGTCGATTTCCGTGTAGGCGACGTTTGCTATGATCACCTTGCACACAATGGACACTGTACACACAATTAGGGGCACCACCAAGCGCCGGGCTTTGGGGTCGAGGACGAGGAACATCCCGCCATGGTACACGTCGAGGAGGACGTTTCTGAGCGTGAAAGGAGGCATTTCCGCGCCATGAGCCGGTGTATTTTCACCTGCGGCCGTTGAAACCACCTGGCTGGGTCCGTCCGCGGCCAGCCCTCCCAGGGCCGTGCCTTTTTGACTATCGATGGCTTCTGACATGGTGTTGTTGATATGCGCGCTCAGTCTAAAAAGGCCGGTGCGTGAACTAGAATGGGAATGTGCATAATCATGAATGCTGACGAATGGTGACGTGGCAATGTGATCTGACGCGGCATGATGATCTGACGTGGCATTATGATCTGACGTGGCATTATGATCTGACGTGGCATTATGATCTGACGTGGCATTATGATCTGACGTGGCATTATGATCTGACGTGGCATTATGATCTGACGTGGCATTATGATCTGACGTGGCATTATGATCTGACGTGGCATTATGATCTGACGTGGCATTATGATCTGACGTGGCATTATGATCTGACGTGGCATTATGATCTGACGTGGCATTATGATCTGACGTGGCATTATGATCTGACGTGGCATTATGATCTGACGTGGCATTATGATCTGACGTGGCATTATGATCTGACGTGGCATTATGATCTGACGTGGCATTATGATCTGACGTGGCATTATGATCTGACGTGGCATTATGATCTGACGTGGCATTATGATCTGACGTGGCATTATGATCTGACGTGGCATTATGATCTGACGTGGCATTATGATCTGACGTGGCATTATGATCTGACGTGGCATTATGATCTGACGTGGCATTATGATCTGACGTGGCATTATGATCTGACGTGGCATTATGATCTGACGTGGCATTATGATCTGACGTGGCATTATGATCTGACGTGGCATTATGATCTGACGTGGCATTATGATCTGACGTGGCATTATGATCTGACGTGGCATTATGATCTGACGTGGCATTATGATCTGACGTGGCAATGTGATATCACGTTATCTGACTCTACCCTTATTGGCATGGAATGAGCCGCCGTTCCAGAAGACTTCGTTCCTCTTGAGCTCACTTATAATGGACTCAGCCACTCAGTCAATTCCACGACTCCATCTTCAATCGGCACCTGAGGGGAGGATTTTCAAAGGGCCACACATCAATGTGAGAACCGGAAATGGGGACTAGGGGATCGCCCATTCCCTCGGGTAGCGCTGCGTGCTCTCGACAAACTGCACGTATCAATCGATTGGCGAACTGATGGACGGCGGGAGGAGGTTTCCAGATTCGTCGAGATGACGAAAAGCAAATGTTAGATGGTCAAGACGAGCATGCCAGTCCCTCGCTCCCGAACAGGGCGAGGCCTCCGAGACAGGCGCCGCCCTCAGTAAGCGTCTGCCGTAGAGGGGGAAACTCAGGGAGTCAGCAGCTTGCATTGCATAAGGTGGTGGCCGTCCAGTATTGCGATACACGGTAAGGACAGATCCACGGTAAGGGCAGATCCACGGTAAGGACAGATCCACGGTAAGGACAGATCCACGGTAAGGACAGATCCACGGTAAGGACAGAAATGACATGGGCAGCGACAATATTACACAGTGCGTCCTGAGCATAGTACACCGGTCTGGCTTGGACATTGGGTTCTAAGCTCAATGTAAGCCCCCATAAGCGTGAGACTTCTTGAGGTATTATTGGCGGCGGATTGCACATTGGGTTCATGTTGAACATTGGGCAAAAGACATTTTCATTAACAAGGTGAGCCGAACTTCCAGAGCCCAACAGGAACTTACAAGTGCTTAATCAAGCATTGCTTCGGGAACAAAACGGTGGAAAAGAGGCTCAGGACTGACCGAGTGCTGACGGCAGGCTGGTTCCCAGTCCGCGACAGAGGAGAGTTGGCACCTTGAGATTGCGCGGCCCATTCGATCGTCCATATAGTTTGTTTTCGGCTTGTTGTATTGGTTGCAATTGATGCCATTGCCCTTGGCTCGAGACCTGCCAAAGTGGGAGCCGACAGATTCCGATCCAGTGTCGTTGGATTCGGCTTGCGAGCCTTTGCTTTGGTCATTTTCGAATGACACAATTCTGCAGCGAGATTGTTTCCATCATGGCCACTGTAGGATCTACTGGATGTCCAAACCGAAGAAGCTAGCACTACAGTGAGGCCAGATTGGAACCCTGGAATACCCACCAGCAGATTGTTGGGCTGGTTTGACTCCTCTTGTTCGTATCAGGGTATCGGATTACCATCTGATACAGCACTCTGAGATCCCCGGTCTAACAAAAGACTGCATCCTGGTTCCTTTCCCCGTTGTTCAGATAAACTTCTATGCACCAACTAACAGAGCAAATGCGGTTGGCCAACAATATTCTTGAGCCAAGCTTTGCATGCATTGGCTGCCATCCCCTGCCAAGCTTTGTTGGCCGAAAGCATTCAAACTGATGCAGATAATTCAGTTTGACCTATGACTGAATTCGTGGGACTTTCCGGTATGAAGAGAAAGCCAAATTATCAATAACGGGCGTGGCTTGGAACATTCATGTAAATTCTCGCTCAATGTCTGCATTTAATCACTTCGCTGCCCGATAACTTCCTTGTTAATTGTGACCATGTTCATCACCTGGTGTCGAGGATTGACTCCTGGGCCGGCATTATTTTGATCTCCGCTCGAGAAACTCTCTCATTTGTATAACTACCTGAGTGTTGCTCCATACCTGCGTGGCCTAGGCATTATACTCGGGGTCACAGACCATGTGGTCCATTGTGGTCCAAGAACAAACATTGAGAAGACCGTGGAAGATGAAAATTGAAGGCTACTGATGGCAGCTACTTCTTGAGCTCTAAGTCCAGGCCCACTGTCCAATTGCTTACGGGTCTTCCAACACTTGCATTGAATCTCCTCGCTCGTGGCTGTTTCAAGTATCTTTTGAAGGCTAGGACCGAGCGACAAAATGAGTGAGCATTGCCCTCTGTCAACAACTAAGGAAAGTGCTGAGTTACCGAATAACAATCTAAAATTCGGGCCACACTCTATTGAGAGTCGGCATCAATATGTAGATTTCAATGGCCTACCAGGGCTCACTCTTCGGGTTCGTGATGTATGGTGTTTAGGTTCTCCAGGTAGTCTCCAGGAAGGCGTAAATATTCATGTAATGATCGGGCTAGGAAAGATCACTAGATATCGGTCGAAACAAATCTTCTTATTATCATCTATGGCGAACAGGCCAACTCAAGTATGAGGTCTCGTAGAGACCTGGAGTCATAGCAGGTCGAATCCCAAAAGAGACTATGGCATAAAAATGATGTATAGCTGGGGCATAGAAGTAGGCTTTAGCATGCGACTTTAAAGACATTTCCTCGTCTCCACTCCTGGTTAGCTGTATGGCATTCAAATTTGGCAGGCGAAAAGTGTTTAGCAGGGTGAGGCAATGAATTTCACTTTGCTTTACGCAATGCCATTGAAAGGTACCTCGATAAGTATTCTTGTAAGAGCGAGGCTATTCAACGTTGTTCCACAAGGTATTTTCTCCGAAGAGTGCCCTTTAACTCCTCGACTCAGTGCCCATGATACCCACTCCCGAACCCTTTGAATGATTGCTTAGAAGCTGAACTCCAACAACACAAGGAAAATTTGGCTTGCTTGGAGTGACCTTTGGAGACCATGGGCAAATGCGTAAAGGAGTCGGGTATGGTAGTGGAAAGTGCAGTAGACCTCAGGGTAAGTGATGTAGGCACATGAACGAGTTAATTTGCGAGTGGGACTTTTGGAATTGAATTGATGATCTATAAAAAGAAGGAAAACTGAGCCGGGTCGATGAGAAAAAGCGGGAGATAGCGTCTACTTATACCCTTGTGGGCTGCAAATTATGAAACACCCATATGCACGCACCCACCATATATAAAGAGTCTCCCTCCCCCTCCCCCCTACACACCATCAAGAATTTGAACGGCAGGCTCCATCAAGATTTGAACGGCAGGCTCCATCAAGAATTGAACGGCAGGCTCCATCAAGAATTGAACGGCAGGCTCCATCAATTCCTATACATACTCCAGTGGGCTTTACTTCAAGACTTTTGAATCAATTGCACTCCGATGACGCGTGAAATGAGGTACACCACGATGTGCTCCCTCTGCAGTGGGAAGAATCTCTAGTCTTTTGTTCAGCGACCAGATGCTGCCAGACTGTCGTGACAACATGCCACTAAAGGAGTCTATAAAAAAGGTATGCTGACGAATTTACACATTTAAAGGACATTCCTGGTGCAGCAGAAATTGCCATGTCATAGAGCTTGAGGGTGACTTGATGACGTGAGAAAGCGTTCACAAGCATCGCCAGATGTGTTCAGGCCGGCTTGTAGCCAAAACAAATTCCATAGCCCTGCACTCCAGACTCCTTCGTTTAAACTTTCAGCTCGTGCGTAGCATGACAAACAAGCCAATTCTCAAGGCGCCTTTGCAAAAGGTCCTAGACGGTCGGGCGAGGCCGTTTGCGCATGGCCTTGGTCACCTCGCGCTTTCTCTTCTTGCATTGCCGGTTGACTTCTCCCCGCATGGAGTAGAACCACCTTTCGTATGCGTCGTTGTCGGTGGAAGCGTCTTTTTTGGCGAGTGGGTCGGACTCTCCAGGCAAGTGGATATTTTTAAGCGACGTGCCCATCCTGCTCAACTGGGTTTGTGCCTGGAGAAACGCCAGGTTGGTGTGGTTCCAGAAAAGCCCCACGTGTCGTTCTGGCGCAGCGTTGGCTTCGGATTGCTCGTTTTCCCTCTTTTTTTGCTCAATCTGGTCGAGGATCTTTCGGCGCTCGGCCTCTTCGGCCTCTTGGTCGTGATCCACGTCGTTTGCGAGTGCGCCAAACCCGAACGACTTTTGGTCTTGGTTGAATAATGACCTGAGGTTTTCGGTGGTGTTTTTGGATGCAAATGTGGGCATCAAATGCTGTTCATCTTCCAGGCCCTCATGCGCTGCTTCTTTATGAGTTTCGGTAATTTCTGGGGACAATTTGGTTTTTTCTCTTCTGCCTGTCCCTTTCCGCAGTTCTTCTTGGGACTCTTCCTGTGACTCTTCCTGTGACTCCTGTGACTCCTGTGACTCTTCCTGTGACTCCTGTGACTCTTCCTGTGACTCCTGTGACTCCTCCTGTGACTCCTGTGACTCCTGTGACTCCTGTGACTCCTGTGACTCCTGTGACTCCTGTGACTCCTGTGACTCCTGTGACTCCTGTGACTCCTGTACCTCTTCCTGCGTTTTAATCCTTCTGGATTCTCCGCGTTCTATGTCCTTGCTCTCTTCTTTTCTAGAGTCTGCCTGGTCCATCTCTTCACTCACTACCCTATGCTCAATATCATACTTCTGCTTAATCGCTTCGGTGGTGTAGTTAGCTCCAAATCCCTCAATATCCGTCTCACCGTCGCTCTCGGAGTAATGTTCGGGGTCGGCAGGCCTCTCGTGTGACTCTGTATACTTTTGCACTAGCAGTTGGGCATCGCCAGAGAGTTGCTCGGAATCGGAGTCAGACAACGCAAGCGATCCTTTTGTCTCGTAGTCGAAGGCTTCGACCGAGCGCCGCCCCTTGCTGTCGTACTTGACGGGCTCTTCGTCGCTGGCGGCGTTATTTTCAAGGTCGAGTTTCTGGTCAAAGTCAAATGTGCTAAAGAGGTTAGCCAAGACAGACTTATTCTTGTGGAAGTCATCTTCGAAATCTTCGGTCGTGTTTCGAGTCTCGTCTCTTGCTGATGCTGTGGCAGGTTTTTTTGCAGAGCCCGGGTGTGCCCCAGAGCAATCACTTCCAATTTCCGTCTTTCTTCCTGCGCCCGCAACCCCTCCCAGTAGTGTTGGCTGGCCGCAGACCAAAGCATCGTCTCCACTTGCTCCAAGTCCAAAGGGCACCATGCTCCTCTCCAACCTGGACGGAGCTTGCGTATACCTCTCCACAATGTGGTCATGGCCACTCCGCCAAGCGCCATTCACAAAGCGATGAGTCAAGTCTAGCGCCGACTTGGTCTCCACTCCCCACAACTTGGTCTTGTAGCCCTTGATGAGCTTGAGGTGACCGTTGATTAGAATCCTCAAGGTTTGCTCCTTGCGGACAAAATGGGAGGCTGGCCGCGGCGTCTTCCGCATGCGCCCCTTGACCACGTCGCCGTGGCCGGCGGTCCGGCTGTAATGCTGGCGGAAAGGACCCTTCGGCACCAAGGTGCTTCCGTACGACTGCATGCCAATGAGCGAGTGCGACGGCGCCGTGGACTTGGTATTGCCAGCCACGTCGCAGTAGGTGTGGGCCGATTTGTGGTAGCCTATGCTCTGGTTGTTGGCGCCAACCACGCCCGTGTTCACTATGGGAGCGCTGGTCACGGCATTTGACGGTATCAGCGTCCGGTGCTCCGCAAGACGGGCCGCACGGCACGCAGCAATGCCGGCCTGCTTCATGAGCCGCCTGGAGGCATCGCTGGTGCTGCCAGCATCTCGCGCCCGTGGCGTGGCGTAGTTCGGCTTGGAGGCCTCTGCGATGGAGATCTTGCGGCCCATGAATAGCACGCCATTCAAGGCCTGTTTGAGTCTAGCAAAAGCGGCGGGGGTGAGCTCCATATCTGCATAGGCAAAGTAGAAGTCGCTGACGGGCTTGGTGTGGAACTCTAGCGGGCCCCGAAGCTTTCCGTACTTGGCCAAGCGCGTCTCGAACGACGCTGCCTTTTGCATAAGAGCGTTGCTGATGTTTCCGATGTGAAGCCGCATGGGGCGGGGTTCGCTTTCCATTGCTGAGAAGGGTAGATCGAGATGAGCGGATGAGCGAGCTGAGCGAGAGCGAGATCGAGATGAGTGGATGAGCGGATGAATAAAGTCACTGTAGGCTGGCGCGAAGCCATGCTTTTCGCGATGCCCTGGAATATACACTACGTCCCACTCTACTAGGATCAGAATGCCATACAGCCTCGAGACATGGCCTGCTTATAGAACGCTTCTGCAGCATGAGTGAAGCATAGAGTAGCATGAGTGAAGCATAGAGTATTTTGGTCTAAAAGGATCTCGTGCCACTTTCACGGCCTGCATGCTCCATGAACAGCGCTATCCGAAGAAGCTCGACTCGTCCAACGTGACTAGTGCCGACTTCCATGCTAAATCTTATCTGTTCTTGGTTGGATTGGCGTCCTCAGGCTGTATGAGCATCCAGAATGTATCCAAATTTAGCATGGTGCAGCTGTTGAGTATACTTGATATTGTTTCTGACCTTTGCAAATTTCATATCGTCAAAGGCTTTCTAGACCATTACAATGCCCTCGAGTTGATAATACCTTTCATGCGTGTGGTTCATGAGAAAACGCAAACCAAGACCATGGAATCGCAAGGAATTGTGGGCCATAACGCCACAGGGAAAGACGGCGGCAAGAGTTTCTAATGGTCAATATTGATGGAGATCTTGGCGTTCATGTGCCACGACTGTCCTCAAGCCCAAAACAAAGTTCGTGAACTACATGGGCTTGAATTGGTTTTGTCTAATTGCATAATAGACGATGACACCCCTTATATAAAGGAAAGGTCCATTTTATGCCTCAAATTCCTTCTCTATCAAAATCCCAAGAATCAGGACTTTGTCGCCCAACTTGAAGCAAAGCAGGTGGTGGACGGCGGTGCCCTCCAAGACGCCGGCTACGAGATGTCGATTCAAGACGGCAATGTCAAGCTCAAGAGGGCTGAAAGTCACGAGCCCGAAAGTTGGCCATAACCGCTAATTGGCCATGCTCCGAAGAAATGTATTGAAAAAATATATGTCTTCTACTCAAGTGACAATTTCTACTCATTTCTCAGGCTCCTCGGCCAACTCCTCAATTATAATCCGCTTGATTTCCTCCAAGGAATCCTTTGCGACCGGTATGATTTTCTGTTCCTCCGAGGGTAAAATCGCTCTGTGGATTCCGTGACCAGCAAATGTGAACGGTTTGCATTCGGCTCATCGGAGCTTGGCCAACTCTGTACGAATGGCGTTCTGAATCACATGTTCCAGGTGCAGGGCCAGGACGACTCTATGAACGGCGGTAGCTGCTCACGTGCTGGCTCTAGAGCCGTGACTGCGTCTGATGACGGCAAAAGAAAGGTCGGGGGTTCATGGTCCTGCTTGTTTACGTTAACTGTGCATGCTGGAGCAGTGGCGGATGTGGAGGTTGCCAAAAAGGCCAGGTGCTCTTTTCATCATCCATGGATGAACCGGTGAGAGTCTGGGACCTTATCTGGTTCAGAACTTTCGGACTTGCCGCTCCGAAAAGAAGCCAATCCAGCAGTTTGGCGGTTGATCCCTTTGAGAAATGGCTATTAATTCCGTTGGAGTCGAATATGGGCATACCCAATATTATTTTTAAGCGTCATTTATTAATGAGCGTCATATATTACGGTAACATGGCTCTGGTGTTCTTCCAAATGTTTATGATGGTTATTAATGAGGTTGAACACGGTATAGAGAGAACAGGCGGAATTCTTTCGAAATCGCCGCATGGCTGGGGTTCGGTGAGCGCTGTGGCGGTAGGAGACGGCGCCAGTGATCTACCAATGAGCGTTGCATGCTGTTTGGACGCCAACCAAAGGTTCAGCTCTCAGGCCTACAGTCCAATCACGCAAGCGTGCCTTCAAACTACCCACGTACCTTCAAACTCTCACGTACCTTCCATGACCATCGAACGTCAGATGTACCCACCCGGAATGAGATGCGTAATAGCAAGACTCTTCTGGCAACTTCCCGAGGGAAGCTCCCACCCCAGACATGGCCCCACGGTGTCATTGGACTCTAACGTCAAGTTCCTATGATGATATTGCTGAATCGGATGACTAGATATAGGATGCCGATGGGCTCTTCCATCAAGTATGGTGGTAGATACCAAGCACGCGTTGTGGAAAGGCAGGAGTGCGTTATCATCCGCTACTTCAGAGGCTGAAGCAGCAAGCGATGCCTATATGTAAGTCCAGGCACAGATGCCGTTGCGTAGTTGAACTTGAGGCTACGTTCCTGAAGTTTCATGAATTTCGCACATGCTAGTAACTCATCATAACGCTATTGAATATACAGCGATGAAAGACAAAAAAGCGTCAATTGTAGTATCGCTAAGTTCCAAGCTCTAAAATACACAAGCAGATTTTTCTAAGCACTTTGTTCCAGCGCCCTCAAATTTGTCCCTATCATCTAATAAAGAGCTGCGGTTGATTGGTTTAGAGTCGTAATATAGTAAAGCATAGTATACTGAATGAAACAAGATTTTGCAAGTGTAAGCACTCGAAGCTGTGGAAGTACACTTTTTCATGCATACAAGAAGTTGTTGACATGCTTTTCGGATCCTCTAGGCTTTGGTCCGTGTAATATGGGCTTATTAGAATATGCCAAATCCATATTGAACATGATAATTCTGGATATTTAGCTAATATAAAACTTTGGCTCTCCCTGATGTACCTGGAACTCTCCTCTTTATTTTTTTACCTGCCCTTCGAGTAGGGGTACTTTAAATCAGGCTATATTACCCTCTACAAGTTCAATTCCTGACCCACATATCATTATGAAGTATCTTAGTAATTCCCGAAATGTAAAGGTACAATCTTAGGTTAAATAGGTGTTTGGGCTACCCATGGATCCACCATTAACCTGCGACGTACGCTCAAGGCAGGAGAGGGGCGGGTCTACTTCCGGCCGTCTCGCCGAGGCTTGGACGTGGGTACCAGTTCAGCATACCTGATGCAATGACGTGTATTCTCGGACCGTCGTGTATCTTAGATGCAAGCTCGACCAGCTCAGATGCCACTCTAGCCCGATTGGGCCCTTTCGGATTAAAGGCCCACAGCCGGACGCGGCGGTGGCCAGTTTTCCCCAAGTGTAGATTATCCCCTATTTGGCACCAACAAGTCCTCTAAGTTTTTAATAAACAAAGAGCGCACGGAATAGGCTAGAAGATGAATCACATACCTAATTAAAAATTAGGACTGCAATAGAAAAGGAATTGAAATGACCGAATAAAGCCGCGTACGAGGTTTGGAGGGGGTTCAGAATTAAGTCGCCCAATTCGAGCCATCCGAAATACAAGGCCATGAGTCGTTCCCAGAAGACACTTGGCTTTGATTGGCGGGATGGCTTTTTGAGATGAGACTGAAACATCCCAAATCTTTTAGTGGTCCTGGGACATTATTCCAAATAGGTGTGGGTTTCCAGTGAGGAGCAGGTCAAAGAATTTTAGTGGGAATAAATGCGTTTCTCTCATGTCCCAAATTGGATGATAAAGTCTGTAGAGCAGGAGATGTGTCAATATACAAAAGTCACCAAGTTCGAAAGAGGGCAAAAAAGCCAACCATTGTCTACGTGGACAAGTTCATAATACGATTGAAGCCAATAATGGAATATGGATTATTGTGGCTTTAAGGAAATATAGCCAAAGCAGCAGGTCAATCAGTGATTAAGGAGGTAACTAGTAATAGTGAACCAATGCTATGGTATTGGCAATTTAGTGATTGTGGAGGGATGTAACAGAGAATAAGAGGGCGCACAAATGATATTAGTCAGTGGCTCAAAAGCATTAAAACGGACAAGGCTGGTGTGTTATAGGGATGATATAAATAGGTGTATGGAGTAGAGCGGTTCAATTCAAGGGCCAGATAGGAATATCAGGTCGTTCATGGAGGAAAAGAATCTTAAGGTGTCCAGACCAGGATGGTATTTTTAAATGATCCTATGAAAGCTTTTGGTAGGCCATTGACACTACAGAGGAGCGGGGGCAAATCTTAAGGGCCCTTAGGCTATGGAGTCGAGGAAAAGCTTATTAAAGGAGATGAAAGAATCCGCGGTTATCACTTTATCACTTTGTTTTTACAAGCATAAAGATATGGGACGTACTAGCCACACGGTACTAAGGCGCAACGGAAAGAATGAGGCGTTCATCTGGCGGGATGCTTTCCACACTTTGGATTCATACTTCTCTGCTACTTCTATTCATTTTGCCAAATGTAAGGCGTTACCATAATCTGATTACGGTTTTCAACAGAACCATGTCATGGGCTTTGGAGCGGTTCTTGAAAGATGAATGCTCAATGTAGAAGAAGTGGTAAGGCTGGAGCTTATGCCATAGAAAAGAGAAAACACGCAGCGCTTTCATCAAACTAGATTTGATTAATTCCATGTTCATTAGCGTTGCTCCAAATCTGACATGCTAGAGGCTTTTTAATTATAAAGAGTGGTGTTAGATCCACCAGTGCATCTAGTGAAAGTAGTCGGGTGGAAAGCATTGCTTTTCTTGAAAAACCTCGCAATAAGCTTACTTACTATCTTGTTCTTTGTTTGGTTTTTAAACAAGAATGTTAAGGTGCAAAGAACAATTGTCAAGAAGCAGCTAGGGGACAAAGAGCTGAAGGAGCTACTTATCAACATGGTGATTAAAACCAGGGAAAATAAGTGGTTCATACGCTTATTGACACTCTTGAATAGCTTTGTTGGCTTTGTTTAAGTTTTGGAATGGGTGCGGCCATGACAAATTTAACCTGCGACGTACGGCTACATGGAGAAACCGTCGCTGCCCCACCTGGTAATAGGTATCCAATCCCGACCGACGGTCTCCGGGAATCAGACGATATGGCACCAGCTACACCTCATCAGATGCGGCGCCGTGGTTTACCCAAATGCAACGTCGTGGTTTTCTCACCTGCAGGACAAATGCTGCCACCGGCGCCTTTGGCCTACGGATAAGCCAGTTTGAGACTTGTTGGGCCACCAGGGCTTCTCTGCCCCACTCCTACCAACGATGGCTCCATCGTGCCCTATGCCGGCTGAACGTGGTGCAACAGGCCCTCGCATCGCCGGGCCCGTTTATCTATACAAGTTTAGATGACTCTTATTTTGGGGATCACCGAATACACCTATATACTTGACGTTAAACAACCACAAAAGAACAGAACAGGTAGGATATTGATATGATTTCTACTGACTGATGTACTATAGTGTGCAACGTCTCTTTGTTTAGCTGGATCAAACAGTATCTGCAAGAAATGCGGACAATTATAGTATCTTGGAGTTGGAATCGTATGAGAGTGCCTCCTACCAATCTAACCTCTACCCTTTCTTAAATAATCAAGTCATTAGTTTATTAATAGCCCGTTTTATAGGCAATTCAATTAACATTGAATTTTGGCTATATTAATTAGATTCTTTTTTTATTTATATAGGTATCTCATAAAATATTTCCAAAAAATTTAAAGACATGATCGCAATTTTATCAACTTCGTCAACATTTTATGTTAGTTCATCAAGTTTTATCTTGATCATTCATCTTTTTAATTTAATTAATAATAAAATGCCACAATTAGTTTCTTTTTCTTTTTTACTCATGATGATAATCAATTGTGCTAGTTGCAAAAGTGTAATAATTAAGTAGATAATTTATTTTAGAGTTATAATAATTTGAAAATTGATAGAATAGTTTTAAATAGTAAAGAAAATATAAAACCAAATTATGATGGATCGCGACATCAATAGAAGCATTAGCAAGCACAACTCCTGTTACTTTCATAAATACAATTAACACTTATAAATTAAAGAATACACTCGAATAATACTCAATTCTTAAAAGGGATAAATACAAAAGGCAAAATGTGATTTAATAACTATAAATGAAATTAATGATATAATAGGACTTTGAATGAATTTATCAGCATGTGTAGGTATTATATTTCTTGTAATAATGATTAAGCAGCATCGGCCATCGCCATTAAAATTCCATAATACATATCTTTTCCAAGTTGTTTTAGAACAACCGGATCAACTAAAGATTTGTTAAGATCTAACTCTTTGTTAACAAGATTCTTAAGTTTAATATTAGGCCCATTTAATATTCATATCGGGTTTATTATTAACATCTTACGTTTAAATAAGATTTTGTCATTTAACATGAGTGGCTCGAACCGCTTGCCTTTCCGCGTTCCATTGACTTTGTTGAAGGACCAGTAATTGTCCCGACGTTGTTTCCTCGCTTGAATCTACCGATACTTTGCGTCTCTCCGAAGACCTAAACTGCCTTCACAACGCCGGTGTTTGCAGACTGCTTCGTGAAATTCCACCCGAGCCTCGCTGCTACCAAATAGCCCGAATAAGTCGGCTTCACGTGGACCCATGGCCTTCAGAGACCATTTGTCGAGCCTCCCGTGAACATTAGTATACCCAGCCCTAGATTTTGTTTTCGTGTTTGTCACAATATATCGCCTAAAACCTTTACTTCTTTCGTACCCTCTTTCTCTGTTTTTGTACTAGGATTCCCTGCTTGGAAAATGGAGTGGGTATCTCATAAAGGTTATATATTTTATTCTTTCATAAATAAATTATATAAACTAAAAGATGATCATCTGGTATGTGACTGCATTCAAAAACCTTGCCCAGTAAGAATGATAGCTCAAATACCTTTAAATATAATTGTGATTACAATGGGTTTATTAAAAACTATGAAATAGAATCACATAGCATTTTCGTAAAACCTTGATATTCAGCAATCTTCAAGTCATAAGTATGATAAATACCTGGCTGAGATTTAAACCAGTCCCAGTTTAATCTACCATTTTCATCTCTTCTTGGTACAAAATTCAAATAATAAGACGGTTTTTGATTATCTTTATGAATTAAATCTACTTTGTATTAAAATAATCAAAGCGGCAATCTTTTAGAGCATAAAAATTGAACATGTCATGATTTGAGCATAAATTTTCCAGGACAAAACCGTTTTTTGATGAGCAAATTGAAATAAAAGAATGATTTATGACGTCATACCAGAAGACCCTTAGTTTATATAATTTATTTATCAAAGAATCATGCGTGCTACCTTTATGCGTTTCGCCAATAACGTTCCGAGACTACAGGATTATGTTCGATTTTTACGTCAGAACAAGCGAAACGACTCTTGTATCAAGATGGTTTCGGTAGAGTCCAGGCGTGCTCTGGTACCGTTTTTTTGCCTACGGTAACAGAGGCATCTGAACAACCGTCTTAGATCTCTTCATTTTTGAGAAGGAAGAGTACATCGGCGGCTTCCGCCCTGCCAGCAGATGTTCACCATCGCATTGCTAAACCTCCAGCTGCTACCAAGAAAGAGGAGCCAGAGCCGACATTACCGGAAATGAAGCATATGAAGCCTTTGAAGCACGTTTCATTCTACTCCCAGGCGTTTCTTATCGATCCGCCTCAGCAAATTCCGTCAAGAAATCCCAGAAAGGGAAACGTGGAGGTTTTGCCCAATGGAGAGGTGGGACCATTTGTATCTGTTAATGTAGCGTCTACCTATTTAAAAATGAGGTTTAATTTAATAACCAGTAATGGTTTTAGGGTTTAAAATCCCAATATTAATAATATACTTACAATTTCCTAAGGTGCGAGATATATTAAATAATAATCGGAGGGATAATCTCCAATCAATCCGCTCCCAGAGCTGAGAAGGAGGCAATGGAAAAGTCTGCAAAGGGGCTAGGTGGTGGACAGGAGCTCTCGGTCTCATTGAACAGTCAGATGATAAGGAAGAGGAGGCCCCCACTGGCAGCTCTGATGTGGCCGTGGACGAGCATGCCAAATCTTTGGGGATCGAAAAGGCAGTAATCATGCCAAAGCGGACATATTCTGCACCTGTGCAGAAAATGGCTCTTGATCTAATAACGGATATTGGTGCCTCTGTAATAGAATTTCGATGGCTTTTGCCAGGTGTGGAAAATCGGCTCCACTGATGTGCAAGAAATCTGGGGTGCCTTCTCTGACCAAATTAAACCATCCCAACATCCCACCATCCCAACATCCCACCATCCCAACATCCCACCATCCCAACATCCCACCATCCCAACATCCCACCATCCCAAATCACCCAAACTGTATCAGTCCCTCCGTTCACGGGCGCCCCGAACTCTTCATTTGTCCTACCCAGATTTTCTGGTATGGGACCATGTCCATTGTGGTTGTCCACGTGCCTAGCTCCTTAACAGGATTCTACTGTCTAAGAAACTACCATGTTGAAACCTAAAGGACTTTTAGGTCTAAATCAGAAGAACCTAAGGCACGGGTATTGAACTCCTTCATTAAAGACAGCTAGGGTCGTGTTCCTACTGTCCATCGGTAGATATCTTTACGAGAAGGCTGGAAACATCGCGTCCTGAGCTCTCGGACGCTGTTATCCTGCAGGATTCACTTAGTACATTTGGTCAGCTTTGTGGGACAGTAATGAGAGTATTCTAGATCAATACTACTGCTGCTGTATCCTGTACTTGATATTGCTAGTACATCGCTACTTATGCTACCTACCAATGGCTACCACTATTACCACCTACCATTCACTACATTCTCGGCATAAATACACATCAATTAGTACTTCAAGACCTCCTACCAGGGCAGCCCGCAGTCAATGGAAGGCACGTGCTGGTAGTCTCATGTGGCTGCCCACATATCCTTCAAGCCCATCACGGAAGTAATGACACCCGCAAAGCCAACGTCTCCCTCGGTAAAGTGCAAGTAATCCAAGAGGTTGAGGCAGATAAACATGTCCAAAAGCGTCCACACCACCTTGCGCTTGGCCGCGTACATCTTCTCGCGCAAGGCCGCAGCGTCGGTCTTTTCGTCTGCTGCGACCAACTTGGCGCTGGAGATGTTGTATGTTCTCACGGAATTAACCACTCCTGCGATCAAAGCCGCCAACCAAAACCTCGAAGCCCACGTGGACACCGACGCGAACTTGGACTTGTTCAAGAGTCCCATCATCTTCATCCATGTGATGGTGTCCAATGTCAAGTAGCCTGCGAAGCCTAACTCTCTCACAATCAGCGACGTCAGCAACACGGGGTCCATGAGCTTGTTGTCGTAGATTTTGCTTGCTGCTTGCAAGTGGCCCAATGGCTTCAAGAACCGCATCCCTTTACGGATCATGGTGGCGTGCTGCTTCAAGTCCTTGAACTTTTGCACGAGGGCCACGGGATACCCAAGTCTCTCCAAATAGTACGATAAGAACCGAGAGAGATACGCCACCAAGCGGAAGCACTTTTCGCGCTTGGAGTTGCTTTCCAAGAATTTGATGAGTTTGGAGAACGTGGGGTGGTAGATGATTGAATCGGCGACCATTTTGTCAAGGGCTAGCGTGTAGGGTAAAGAAGTAGTTGGTTGCAGAAATATGGGGTAGCGCTAGCTAGACCGAGGTGCGAACCGCGCACGCTGCCATGTGAGTGTAGCTGATAAGCAGGAATGTGGTAGAATGCAGGCGCACACAGGGGAAGGCGGAACCGACGGAAAGGAACATGAGATCGGGGTCCGTTAGAATGGGCTGCCAAGGGCTGCAAGAACGGCGCCAGCGTAGGGAGGTTTGGGCACGTGATTAAGTTCACGAGATCAACATCACGTGATATAATGCACGTGATACAACGCGCGTGATATAACACACGTGATAGGTAGGTCGTGTAATCGGTCACCCGCCGTTTGGTCAACTGTTCATACCCAGCCCCAGCACAGTACACCGCGTCGCGGCTCGGCGCGGCCGCCACCATCGTGCGCTGTGTCCCGTTAGACTCGGCTAGTTGACCGGACAAGCGGTCATGAGCACTGGACCCCGCGCCATCAAGCATCCCCACACTGCTCCACAGATATCGTCTCAAAGCGGCCTTTCTGGGACGGAATATCATCGGCACCTCCGTACCTCCAGATCAAGCCCAATTCAGGCCCCAAAATCCCGGTCACTGGTCAGTCTTACCAATGTTGTTGGCATAGAAACTGCGGAGCGTGGTTTCCCACCGGGATGCGCAGGGGCGCGACGCGATCAAAACACACTCTACTACATCTCGCAAAACACCTGGACGCTGGCGGGCCCCGACTCTTTGATAAACGGACGTTAATTCACTGGCTATTGGACACATTGATTTCCTGACATTAACTTCCTGACATTAGCTTCCTGACATTAACTTCCTGACATTAACTTCCTGACATTAACTTCCTGGACACAATACCTCTGCTGGACATTGACTTCCTGGACACAATACCTCTGCTGGACATTGACTATCCAGCCGACTCATGGCCATGGCTGACTTTGACAATACCTTCCAGGAAGAATTGGTCGGGCTCAGCCGCGACGGAAACGTCACTGATATCATCAAGCCTCGGAAGAGTATACTAAAGGTGCGAGAGAACACCACGCTCCCGATTTCTACCGGGGTTTCTTTGGATGGCCGGTACAACCGAAGAGTGTCTTTTGCAGAGAAGGTGAAGCTTCACAAAATTGAGTTTGTTTCTGCGAACGAGCTTCTGAGTGATGACAGCGAGAACGGCGAGAGCGACGGCGAGAACGGCGAGAACGGCGAGAACGGCGAGAACGGCGGCGAGAACGGCGAGAACGGCGGCGAGAACGGCGAGAACGGCGAGAACGGCGGCGAGAACGGCGAGAACGGCGGCGAGAACGGCAGCGAGAACGGTGGCCAGAATAACAGGGACATGGTCATCAATGCACTGATCCGAGACGGGCACGTGGAATGGCCAGAACCACTTCTGAGCTCCGACGATGACCTTAGTTTCCTGAACCTCGAGGCTGATGCTGATAAAGTGCTCACTGCTTTGGGAAGCTCTCTCCTGGATAAAATTCTTGGCAGCTTGGAGCTTTCTGGCGCAGACTTCTACAGAGACAGTGCAGCCCTTGGGTATGAGGAGTTCAAAGCGTTGCGTGATGACAAACAGGGCGCTGATGCTATGGGCTTGGCCAGCGAGGATGAAAACACTATGGAGCTCACTGAGCAGGTTTCGGGGCCTCGTGTGCATGCGGATCCTAAGCCTGAAGAGAACACCATGCAAGTCTTCAACCCCGATGACATAAACTCCCACAATAATAACATGCATGACATAAACTATGACATCAACTTGCATGAGATCGACCCTCACGAAGTCGACTTGGAAGAGGAGGACATGGAATTTACTGGCCAGGTGGCTACGGACTTCAAGCAGGCAGTGAAGACGCATTACGGGCCTGAACACTTTGCGCCCTCCGCTAATGATCTCGAAGACAAAAACGTTCCAAGCCAAGATTTCAACGAATCAAAAGAAGATACCATGGAATTGACGGAGTATCAGTCCGGGGGATTTCAAAGCCATATAAATGAGCCCAACGAAGAGACGATGGATTTTACTCAACTTGCACAGAGCGTGTCTGCGAGTGAAAACGTTAGTGGTAATTCACACGAGGAACCCCCGGACCAGATAAAGAAAAGAGACTCTATAGGAGATTCTCCTATTCGGGAATTTGCTGGTGAAGAAAACGCCCCTGGGCTGAAAAACATACTGGTTGAAAACCCTATTGAATCTTCTGAAACCCCTACGGAAGATGGAAAACAAACTGACCTAGCTACTGGCGCTGCTGTACTCGATACATCTGCTGAATCTGCCGAGAAATCTATTGAGTCGTCCGCTAATGCACCTAATGATCCTGCCGCTGAGAAATCCAGCGAGGCGTCCGCTAATACCCCTAATGGTACGACCGGATCTACTGAAACAATTGGAAGATTTT